>WYDF02059695.1:0-11803 GCA_009867245.2 Adranes taylori
CAATAAATATACAAGACCACCAGCAAATCAGCTCACCCCACTAAACCAAAATCCCTCATCAGTTGACAATGCTATGGCTAAGATTTTGCAGGTTCCCTCGGCTGTAAAGAGAATGCTATACGTTATCTTAACTGCAAGCTATCAGCTTACCATAATTTCTAAAAGCATTCCACTCACTACCAGTTCCAGGCTGAAGAGGATGATAAATCCTAAAGCCTCCTTCAAACGAATTCTCCAAACTCCCCAAACGATATACAATCCGAACAGGGAGTGGAGTTTTAGTTAGGGTAGAAATCCCGCACTGTCGGGTGCACGGGGATCCTTCGCCTTTTGAAGGTTTCTCCACTTCCTACGTAAAACAAAAAAAAATCGCGTATAGTGGGTTTCAAACGCTTGCAGGACGCGGTAAACGCTTATATATGGTCACCTTATTTCATAGTCACCAGTCACCATCTATATCATTCGTTTCCTTCTATATCAAACTTCCCATTTCTGCCATCCCTCCAACCCTTAAGTGATAGATTATTAACATATTAACACATGTTAATTATTTATCTTTGGAAATATGGTCTCAGTTTTAATATCAAACTATTTATTATACCTATAGGAATTTTGTTTTGTATTTTAAATTTAATTAAAAATATTATTTTATATATATTTTTTTACATTATTTACAATAAAATCTATACGTCATTAATAAATATTGTTGATATTAACATCAATTCCAAATGTTCACTATTCATTTTAAAATTCAAATTTATAAAAGGACCTAAAATTTCAAAAATTACCTAGAAAAGGTTTGCACATTATTTGCTTGTTGAACCGACGATTTGTATATTGTATCCAGATACAAGTTATAAGTTGTCTCTGTATAAATCAAAAAGATTTACATTTAACAACGCAGAACAGAACAATAACTACTAATCTCGGAATCACTCGTTCATTTACCCATTCGTTCTGTTAGAAAACGATATGATATGAAATCATCCTCGCTTTGCATCCAACGTTGTATGCAGGTTAGTGCAATATTTTCTTTTGTTGTTCTGAACAACGCAATAAGTGTGTTGCATCTATGTGCTCAATGTTGTGTACAAATATGTGTGTGGCTGCTTTCTGACGTATGCGTTGCAAGCACGTATAATTAAATATTGTCTTCCTGCTTTTATGAACTAGACAACTATGATAGTGAGTTCGAAGTAAAAACCTTTTCCAATTTACTTTTAAATTAGTTTTCAATGTATTATTCAAAAAGTGAATTAAGAATTATCCGTGATGTCAGAAAACACAAATTTATAAAAAAATAATACATTGACTCGATATATTTGGGAACAAGTTCTTTTCAATTGACATCGCGTTCCAAACATATACAGTGATTAAAATATGTTCTTCAACGAATACACTTCATTATTAGGTTATGCTAATTAGATTAAAATTTGGTTATATTTATTAAATCTGCTTGTTATTAGATTATGTATGTCAGGTTATGTCTATTGATTAAAAACCATATGAACGTTGTTACTGTTGTTCATGGAATAATTACATTGTTACGTAGCGCTGTGCTACATTTAACCTGAACGCAACCTTGCCACACTATATTGCATAGACAACACCGGTTCAAAGCGCTTGAAATTATCAAAAACAATCACCCTGCTGTCGTAGAATTGTCAAAATTAGTTCATAGCTTAGATTTGATATTCAAATTGATCGGACCTGCGCAAAAACAGTTACGGGTCGCGTCAATAGACGCGTAATGGAAACTTTGCTGAAGGACGAGTCACGTCGATTCTGGTTTGATCGTTCGTACAGTGTGGTCACTCTAGAAAAAAACTCCTTAACTCTCCTTTTTTTTTGGTTCTGTTTTCTTTTATACTTCATTTGCACCGTTCTCAATTCCGCACGTGGTTAAGAATTCGGAATACTGGTTTTGTTATTTGTGGGTAAGTTTATATTATTTGTTATCTCATCTAAAATTTATACATTCAATTGATAGAATTTTAATAATTCTATTTTTTATTTATTTATTTATTTTATTATTTTTTGTCTCTTAGTTAATTCGTCAAATAGATAACTAATGCCCTAACTCAATATCTAAATTACACTATGCCCTCATCGGAGATTTAAACCACATTTTCTTTGAATGTCCAGTCAACTCGTCTAACATTGACAAATTGTTCCAATCCCTGATATCCTACAATGTTCCTACCCCTTTTCGCATCAACAGCCTTCTGTGTAATCTTTCGCTGGAGGTCTGTGAGTGCCTGACGAAATTCATGAAAGTCAGTTCAAATAAATTATAAATAAACATTGGAGAAATAATAATTTCTCCGTTGAACTTACCTTGAATATAAAAGTTATACTGTTCTGTAGAGGTTTCGATTTATCTCTCCTTTTGGGTAGATGCGTGGAATACCCAGGTTAATGCCACTTAATTCGGACGAACAAGATGGGTATCTAGTAATGTAAACTTAACCACAACGGAATTATAACTACATAATATAAATGTTGGAAAACTGAAAAAATAATAAAACTAGAAAGTGGAATAAAAAATTATTTTTATTACACAAATTTATATTCAAGTATCCAAAGGAATCCTTTATAACCCATTCCTCGCCGTATACTGATTACGACGGACGCACTGGGTAATTATAAATACCTCGTACATATTAATGATTTATTTGTTAACCAAAGTCGGTGATAGGCCTTATGGACGAAAACAGGCCGACTATAAAGAAGTATTAGACAAGATAAGCCAAGACGGGTCACGTCAATAAGCGTGTTCGTATTTTCTCTCTAATAAAAATTTGTCAATGACTTTTCACCTAATTATTTGATGAAACGCGATTTCAAAATGTGTCCAAAGTTTATTGGATAATTCTATACCTTCAATTTACGCTACAATAATAAGTTATGAAACATAATACTCCCATGCTATGAAGTGTTTGCATACACATTTTCTGTTGTATAATAAACATTGGTAGTAATAATTCTCAAAATGCTTTGTTGTTTTTGATTGTACGCAATATAAACAAGCCATTTGGATTTCATTACACACGAAGAAATATTAGTCAAAAAGTTTTACTTGTGTATGCTAGTCTTGCTATTATATACTTATTTTCTCTTATAAATTATATAATAAAAATTAATACTTCTTTCATAAAAAAAGCTAAACTATTTTATAAATATATACTTATAAAATAATATCTCTTTCTGACTACTCAAAAGAATAAAAAAAATTGAATACAAAAAAATCGAATTTTTTTTGAGTATTTTATAAATATACATTTATTAAATATTTTTTTCTGGCTACTCAAGAATAAACAAAAATTAAAAAAAGAAATAAATAGAAAAAAAATTATTAGAAAATTAAAGGCCTTTCACCCGCCGTGAAAGAGTTAATAGTTGTGTTCTTGTGAAATTGTGCGGTTTTTGTTCAGAGCGTATTTAATTGGAATTGATCACGTTGGTATAAAAAAAGATATTTATCAAGGTCTATTTTAATTATTTTTTTAAATTTATTGAAATATATTGATTTTACATTTAAAGCTGCGTTTAATAAATAAATTACAACTATTATAAATATATGTCCAACAAAATAGGGATGGAGGGGGGGGGGGGGGAGGAGCAACGGTGCCTCCACGGTTAACTTGAAGAGAGAACATTCTCATTGATTCATTAAATAAATTAAATATTAATTCTAATAACACTGAAAGTAATGTTTTAAATAATTATAACAAAGATTTATCTATGATATCTACTCCTGTTTCTCCTACCTCTTCTCTTGATCCTCCCTCCAAAATTTTTAAAATTAATCGTCCAACAAATAAAGATGAAAGTTCATTCATATTTTTTGAAGATGAAAAGACCTATGAGATTAGTCTTCCTCCGTAGTCTGTTTACTTTAAAGGGGATAATAAAGATTTAAATTTTCAACATCTTATGATGCTGGGCAAATTATCAAATCTACTTCTAGAAACGGGAAATTTAAAACTTCAATTGAATTTCGAACTGCGGAAGCGGCAAATTTATTCTTAAAATCTAATTTTGATGCTAAATATGACAGCTGTAAATTATTCATTCCTGGTCACTTACTATCCTGCAGAGCTATAGTGAGAGATATTCCTCAAACATTATCAATCTATGATATTTTCAATAACATGGAACCTTTCGATCAACCGGAAATTTCAGTGATAAGGGTAAAACGTTTAACGAGGAGAGAGATAGACGACAATAATATTCAATTTACTCAGATATCTTCAGTGGTCGTCACCTTTGAAGGAATCAAAATTCCATCTAGCGTCAAACGACTGACAAGCGTTGCTTAGGCGGAAATATTTGTCCATCCTGTCATTTAATGCATGCAAAAGTTGCATCAGATACGGTCATATTCAGAAGAATAATCGCGGTTCAAATCAGTGCACCAAATATGGTAGATCATCAATCGGAAAATCATGTTGTCTATTAGATGCTTATTTTGCGAGGGAAATCACAACGATGTAGAAGCCGGTGTTAGGGCATCTGAACGAATATGCCCTGAATACAAAAGACAGTACGATATTAAATTTACTATGACAAATTATAACTTATCGTTTTTTGAGGCTTCGAAAGGACATCCAACTAAATATAAATCTGTCGTTGAAAAAGTGTTGTACTCTCCAAAAATTCAGCAAGAGTTAGCTTCACACGTCATGTTCGTTTCCAGCTTTAGGGAATAATTCAGAATTAGATTCATTTCCCGTCAACTCTAAAACTTAAAAAAAAAACTTATATTCTCAATGTTTGATTAATAAAAATTATGGTTCTTTCAAATTCGTTTCCTCTGAGTAAAAAATTTACATAGACGATGTTTCGGATGAGGATCACATTATGAAGATGTTACGAATGAGGATCACATTACGTCTTTAACTCCTAAAATAAGATCAAAAAATTTAAAACATACAAAAATATATTGATACTTCCCCATCTTATATTAGATTTAAAGAACTTCCCCCTCCAGGTTTTATTCACAGTCAACCGGAAAGTACTGTTTTTAATTACATGGACAATCCGTCCACTAACGAAAACCTGAACATGTTGTCGGAATTGGATATTAAAAATTTATTCTGTAACATAGTGCTCCTAACTCGGACATTTCTCCAAGCGTAGGTAAATTATTTTCGGAAATCCGTTCATGTGGCAGCTCCAAGGACAATTATAATGGTAAAATACTTTTCGATGTCACTCAGGAGGAAAATGTGGTTCTTCTCAACAATGGCAAACCTACCAGATTAAATCCTCCTAATGAAGGAAAGTGTGCGGTTGTCTTAAGTATTTATTCTAATGATTTAGTTTCACATATGGATTGGGATGTGTTGGCTAATACATTTGGCAGAGATCGCTTTCCTATAGTTGTGGAGATCATCTATCAATCCTCGACACAACTCTACACTTACCATCCTAGTAAGGAAAGCACTTTAAAAAAGCGGGCTGGACTAATTACAAAAAGTTTCATAAATTTGACTCGCCTATACAATCATATGATACATTAGTCGATACGCTTCAAGAAGCTAGTGATCTATATATATATAGGATGTTAAATTCAATAAGAAATATAAACCATGCCCTTGGTGGGATGATGATTGTTCAGCTGGTACAAGGAGGCGAAAAGATATGATTATGAAGTTTAAAGAATCATATTGTATGGAAAATTATTTATTAGCAACAAAAGTATTGCTGAAACTAAAAAATATTTTAAATAAAAAAAAACTTCATTTATTCAGCATTGTAGTGAAATTAATAGACAGACTCCCATTTCCTCAGTTTGGAACTCTATTAGAATATTTAAAGGAGTTATGATGACTGTGAGAAGAGTAGTACCTTCTAAAGAAGTGTTAAATAATCTGGCTCTACTATTTGCTCATATTCCCTGGAGGAGTAGAGCTGAAGATGTTAGGTTAGGATGATGTCGGCTGTAGGAAAAGATCAAATATATAGCATGTTGAATAATCTTAATTTACAAAATTAGATCTCGTCCACATTTATAACGATATTTTCAACGTTTTATATTTTCCTCATTCTTGGAAAGAACTAGAGATTGTTTCCATTTAAAAACCCGAAACAAACTCCGAACTGGCTTCTAGCTTTCGACCTATTGCATTATCTTTATGTATTCGTAAAATTTTTGAACACGTATTCAAAAATAGATTCGATTGGTGGATAGAGCGATCTAAGATTTTAAACATTAATCAATTTGGTTTTAGAAAAGGTAGACGGACTTTGGATGGTATTACTTCTCTTTATACAGATATCATAATTGGATTCATCCGTAAAGAAATTACTACGTGTATATCTTTGGATATATCCGGCGCATATGATGCAGTGATCCTGGAATTACTGTATGGTATGTTAGAAGAACTCCAAATTCCAGTCAAACGCAACAATATCATTTATAAATTGACGTCAGATAACAAATATTAGAGAAAAAAAAAACTGTAGAAACAGTTGGTTAGGCCTTCCGGAAGGGTCAGTTTTAAGTCCTTTACTTTTTACTATTTATACCCATAAATTATCTTTGTGTGTGGCGAGTCCGATTGAATTAATCCAATACGTATATGATTTATGTTTATATGTTACTGGTCCAATCGAATATACGAAAGATTCTTTACAACCGTCTTTGTTGGAATTAAATAAGTAGTAAATTCACCTCATCTTACCACATCCCCAGAAAATGTTCAACGATCATCTTTACTAAATCTGTCATAAGGCCGACCGTTCACTTTAAACTGCAGGATAGTTCTAGTCCATTAGTTTCCATTCATAGGTTTCTAGGAATTTAACTACACAGAAAACCTTTATATAAAAAACATGTCGAGCAATTAACTATTAAGTTTTCCAAAGCATTGCACGTTATTAAAGCGTTAACTACAATATGGTGGGGTTCCGATCCCAAATGTCTTTTATTGTTTTACAGAGCTCTGATTAGATGCAGAATAGATTAAGGTTCAATCATTTAACAAGATGTAGAAAAACTTCAACATAAGCCTCTTAGAATATGCATTGGAGCTATGAACTCATCCCCTATCAATTCTTTAGAAGTTAAGTGTGGAGAACCCCCTATCATACTGAGAACAGAGTTTATTGGAATAAAATATCTCGCGGCACTTCATCACATTAAGTCAGCAGTTATGGATTTTTATCGTTTATGTAGCAGAGGATAAACTATTCTAATCTCCCGCCAACTTTAAATTGTTTTTGATATATTGCTCCTTTGAGAGGGGAAATTGTTTTAAATGTTTTACTTCCTTGTTACGAGGTAGATTTTACAACATTGTCAAAGGGGGTTGAATATTTTGTTTTAACTCTTTTAGAGACACTCCATATTTAAGAACTCTAGAATTCGCCGAATATAAATATGTTTCCAGGATACACGAAAATTTACACAGACGCGTCTGTAATTAATCGTCCCTTTAAATCTGTAGCTATTGGGTTAATAATTACACAACTAAACTATAAGATGTCAATTAGGATGCCGCTAGTTTTTTCAATAACATATGTTGAGTTATATGCCATTAAAACTGCAATTAAAGTTATTCAAGATAATAACATCATGAAAACGGTCATCTTTAGACTCGTAAGTAATCTGGAGAGCATTTCGTCGAAGAATATTAAATCATCTCTAAATTCTTTGTCATTACGTATCAAATATCTTTTGAATCAGTTATTCTCACAATATGAAAATTAAATTATGGTGGGTTAAAGGTCACTGAGGCATTCCGCGCAATGAAGAAGCAGATAAAATTTTCCAAATGGGACACGATTTATTAATTAAATCAATTAAGATTCATCATTTAGAATATAATAATAAATTTCGGGAAGACCTGAGACTACAATGGCAAATTAAATGGTCGTATCTGAACTGTAGAATGGGTAGATATCTTCATAGCATTTATCCAGTTATACAAAAGGAACCTTGGTTTTGTAAGATAAATAATCCTTCCAAACTTGGAATTTCGACAGTATGTCGCATCAGAATTGGGTCATTCCTCCTGCCAAGAACATCTAAAAAGAATTAATATCATAAATAGTCCTATATATGATTATGGTAAAGTTGGATCCATCAATCAAATATTTTTTGAATGCCTAAATCATTCCAATAACAGAGCTTTACTTACCCAAAATCTAATAGAAAACATCTATCCTCCCATTTGTATTAATGAAATTTTAAGTAAGATATCGAATAAATTATATTACATATTTAAATTCATTAAAAGTTGTAAATGTAAACTTTAAGAACGTTGCACGTTTAGCTTATTCTTGAAAGTGTGATGGATAACTTGAACTACAATAACTCGTCATAAACAAAGAATCTCCTATTTCTTTTCCAATCTACGTTGTGAATGCCTCTGTGTCTGTCCGTGGTCTATGTCGCTTGTCATTTTTCATCTCCGTGACCTTCATGGACCCGGATGGTAGGAAAATATCAGTCCGTTTTCCACTCTTTCCTCAACTAGTCTCATATAATTGTTTGTTACTGCTTTCATATAAAGTTGCTAATATAACTAATACCCGCAAATTAAAATAAAAAATAAATAAAATTCAAAAATAAAAATAATAATTTTCTAAATAAATGGTAGTGAATTTAATTAGGCTCTGCCGACGCTTAACGGTTGCGCCGGCATTTCGGTTAGTGCTGGGAAACAATTAATAGTGGGTAAAGGACATAATGTTCACTCCGATGAAAAATTAACAAGAAGAAGAAGAAAAAGTTGATAGCTAGTCGCAAACATAAAATATTTGTTGAGTCCTTATCGTCCTTATCATTTATCACTTCCGTTAGAAAAAGTCTGTATTTGACGATGAAGAAGTATGATGATGGGTGATCAGTTTCGCAATAAAGTTGAACAATATTCACCAAAATCTTCACCCAGAGGGGCCAGATCCCCGGTCGTTTCACGCCAAGATTCATCTGGAACTTTAAAAACAACGATTTTGTTAGGAAAGAATCCTTCTATAATTCCTAGTGGTCCTTTCTATTTAATGAAGGAACCACCAGGTAACGAATATTTTAATTCCTTATTTTTACTTCAATCTGATAATATTACCTTTTAGGAGAATCCGAACTGACGGGTGCCACGAATTTGATGGCATATTATGGTTTAGAGCATTCATACAGCAAATTCAGTGGCAAGAAGCTTAAAGAGCAATTATCTTCATTTCTTCCTTCACTGCCAGGAGTAATCGATTCTCCTGGACAGCAAGACAATAGTTCATTACGATCTGTTATAGAAAAACAACCAATATGCGGAAAGGAGTTACTGCCTCTTACTAGTGTTCAACTGGATGGTTTTCGGTTACACCCAGGACCAGTAAGTATAAAAAGCGTTAAATTTTTATATTGCATTAATAATATCTAGCCTTGATTCTAGTTTTATTCATTACCTCTCCATTTTTTATCTATTCAAATAAAAAGGTTTCCCCACTAATACATATTCATTTACACATTCAAATAAAATGACAAACTGCTTCAAAAATAAATTTTATTTATTTTTGAAGCAGTTTGTCAGATTAAGAATGAATATAATATTTGTACAGCTTTTCTAAGCATTTAAAATTTTAGCCATTTTCATGTAATGTTCGAATTCAATTTCCATAAAGCCTATTTTAATTACAGTTACCAGAACAATATAGATACGCAAATCAAGTTCCAGTAAAGAAACACAAAAATAAGCATAAAAAGCATAAACACAAGGACGGTGCATTACCAAATCAAGAGACACCCATTGTTGAAATCGGACCTGATACTCATGAGAAGAAGCATAAGAAGCAGAAAAGACATGACGATGATAAGGAACGTAAGAAGCGAAAGAAAGAGAAGAAACGAAAAAAACAAAAGCATAGTCCAGAGCATACTAGTGGCGGACTGACACCAAGTCAACATACCAGCAGTTAAATTTGCTTGACTTCAAATTATGTACAAATAAATTTATTTCTATTTTATTAATATTAGTTCTAGTTTTACTTGGCATAATATTTTTTATTCTGACTATTATATTAAATATATTTATTGATTTTTTTGTAGAAATTTCTTCTCTTTATAAGCAGAAACATTTTAATTAGAACTAATCCTTAACGTTTGCTTGAATGGAAACACATGCAGCGTTTATATGTTTTTTATTATTTGCGTATAATTTTTCGCATATCAAAAGAAATAGTTCTCTAAATTAAAATATGACTGCGTTGACGAATGAATGGTTTACACGCCTTATACACAGAATGAAATTAAATCTAAAGGAATAATCAGATCTCTAAGCGTCGGCATATGTAAACTAACAGTATATTGAAATATATTTCTGACACTATTGGTTTACGTTAAATTAAATTTAATTGGGTGCTATAGATAGTCGAAGTCATAATTTTAAACTGATTTCATTAAAGAAGAAGTGAAATATCACTGCTATACTAAACCTTTATTTGACATAGAGTTCGAGCAAAAGAGCTTTTTGGTAGTTCACATTGTATCTATAAATAGAATATCTGTTTTCTAAAATATCAAAACATAGTATAAGGGGCTCCAGTACCCTTCCTTTGGGATCTGATAGACTTTTTGTTATCACTAATTATATATACATATATATATATATAATATTTAAAGTTTTTTCTTGAGCTGAAATAGACATGATTACATAACAACAACTCTAGAATAGTGGGGACAAAAATTGTCATATGAGTAATAAATTCAGTGAAACCATAAACTAAATATAAACATGTTTTTCATTTATTTAAAAAAGAATAAATGGATACGTAATTGTGTTATGGATGTACGGTGGGAAACGCATATTCTTATCAAATTGTACAATTCAATAGTTATGTAATACAAAACAATAGATATTTATGCATTTAAAAATTTAATCAATATTTCATGTTTCGCGGACACATTAATCAATCAAGCATAATATCGACTATACTGAATTGGGTGGGATGTTCTGAAAATGTTGATTATTGACTAATAACGGGATTATAATGAATAAGTTTTAAAAGTTAATTTTAGGTATAAATGAAAATGTTTCTGATCAATTTCTTATTTTGATAGATTTAAGATTTCGCATTGAAACGTCGTATTAACGGTCCTCTCATTCTGATATTTGAAAGCGTGAATTAGAGCGCAAAGCTCCGTACGTTGCCAATTCTATTACCAACTTACTTTTATGTATATCAATCAAAATTGCAACTGTACTTGTAGACAGTTCTGACATTACTATTTTATTTTTGCTAGTAATCTTTTTTCACTTTTTGAAACGCCATTTTATAAAAGAGCGGGGACCAATAAAAAACCTCTTTTATAATTTCACATTTATAATGTTCGCATAAGACCGAGCGAACACCGCGTGGGACAAAGATACTGATGACAGTATTGAAGCAAACATTACAATAACCTCTAAATAAATATATATTTTGCCAATTTAAAATAGTTAATTATACTACCTTAAATATTTTACCGCTAAAAAGAAGGATCAAAGACTAAATTAAATAATAAAGTACCAAGCGAATCTGACATCCGACAAAAAGCTCAATTTTGTCGCATTTTTATACCGTTTAACATCCATATGCAAGCAACAACATAAGATTAGTTCTCATAAATTATAACTCACTCATTTTAAAGTTATAACTATAAGGAAACGTTCCTTGTGCCAACAAACAAATGTTAATATAAAGATCTAATGTATAAAATTGTTGTAGACAGGTGAGCAAAGATTGTACAATAAATGAAACTAACTTTTCATTACGAACGTTTTCGATATTTAAATATCATCTTCAGGTAAAATCGTTA
>WYDF02059706.1:0-11803 GCA_009867245.2 Adranes taylori
TTTTAACCAGCCAAAAGAATAAACTTCATCGGGTGTTTACAGTCCACCGCTCTCCAATCGCTACTCTACACATACAACGGCTGATGCACTATAATTTCTTTAAAACATATTGCTCGTGCAATAAGACTGATTTATTTGATGTTCTTTCCAATTGGCCTGATTTATGAAATCCAGTCCATTATATTGTTATGCTAAATAATTGTATATATAGGTGAATAGGAGTGCAATACATAACAACAGATTTTCGAAGAGGGCAAGCGTTAATCTTTTATGTTTACATGCTTGCTTAAGATGGTTTTTATTATCTTTAATATTTATAATACGTAAATGATTCTAATCGCGTTTATTATTTTAGACTGATAGATTCGTTTCTTTCTAGTTATAATGCAAAAGATTTTGGATGTCTTCGTACCAGTTAAAAAAATTCAAAAATAAAATCCAGCGAACAAATTGTCATAAGAAAAAAATTTGGTAATCTGCAGTGGAAAAAACCTTCTGTTAAATCTTCTGTTGGCGCCAAAATACCAGTTATATTCATGAGTGCGAAATCGCTCACTGTATACGAATATTTGGCCTTTTATTACAATATTATTAAAGAACAATATCGCATAATAACCCTGCCAAATTTATAAGATTTTAGATTCTCTGATGTCCTTCAATCAGATTTACCGCTCCGACCAATCCAGGAATAGTGGTGGCAATTTTTACATAGCCCGCAACACATCCTTAAAATAAAATAGGAAAATTAATTAACAACCGGTAAGTCATAAAATTGTCATAAGAACCAGGCAACTATTAACATGATTAAGAGATTTTTGTTCGAAATTGGATATCGTAAAATACGGACGGGCGAATACATCATGGAAATAATGCCCGCGAAAGTCGAAAAACCATATAAGAGAGCAAAAAATATCTTTCTCCTAATACATATACAATATTGTGCTTCTCGTTCAATAGTTAAATGAGCAAAAAACTCCGACCAAAATAAAACGACCACAAAAGAGCAGAAAACCGGGTTCCTGCAATATAAGCGTTGTTTACTCGAAATCGTAGATTGCCAAAAGCGAAATTCTATAATTTAAAAAATGCGCGCGAAGACCAAGGTAGATCATAAAAGAGAACGAAACATATATCTCACTCTCTCTCTCTCTTAATTTACACAATTTTTTGTTCATATTGGTTGACAACGCGTTGGTCGACAACTCGTTCTCCTCCCGCTGTGCAATGTGGTACGAATGCTGCTAGCTTTCTGCAACGGCTCTATCTCAGATCTATGTGAACGCTTTGGCTAGCTGTAGTAGTCACCGGCTTTCTCTATACGCAGAGTTCGCTGACTGCTTGCAAACATAAACTTTGTGGCCATATATCGTAACTCTTTTCGTCCCTTAAATTATTTTTATAAATTATGAATTCTTGATTTATCTATTCAATGGTTTTATAAGGAGTTACTTAATTGCTAATGTTTTTTGATGAATTGTTTTACTTCATTTGTCGATTTTGTGAGGCTATGTACGATATGCCGATAAAAAGTTATCTTTTTCTACAAATATTTTGTGGAAATTGTCTTTAAATTTTTGCAATGTCCTAATTTCTCCTCTTTTTTAACTTAACTAATTTGCAGCAGTTCCCTTTAAATATGATCGTGATGACTCTAATACAAAAGCTTCTTGCCAATTATGCAAATCTTTCATGCCACTCTGTAGCTCTGTAGCATGCCACTCTTATGAACCCACTCTGTAGCAGTACGCCCTGTTTCTGCAGAAAACGCTCGTATTATTTTTGTTAACTCGGGGATTACATGAAATTATCCCCATTGACCTCCATCGTTTCTCTCTGATTATATAATAGTCATTAAACCATATCATCACGTCTTTCGTTTTCTGCTTCCAATAATCATTCCACAACTGAGAATCTGGGATTTCATTCCTTTTCAGAAAATTCCCTCTAAACTATCCTACGTATCAATGTCATCTTGATTTGCATTATCTATTTCTTGTGAATGTCGCAAACTGCATGAAGTCATTTTTTGTCGAGACTACTAATTTGCAATTATTTTAGTAACCTTTATTAAAGTTTTATACGTAAATGCTGTTACCGGCTGGTGCTTGAAGGTAACTATGATCAACACGTTCTTGTCAAAATGATTCATGTTTTTCTTAATTCTATTTGATTTACATGTGGATGGTACTATATAAATTTTTTATACAAGGTTATTTACAGATACTAAAGGTGCATGGCCTAAGGTTTAAATCACAAAGTCCGGCACCAGCAGACCCAGCTCTCCTTTCTCGGATCACGGATTAGGCGCCGGCCAGGATCCTGCGTCTCGCATTGTGGTGCAGGCAGACAAAGTTCAATATATCCCCTGCAGGTTGGTCGGCACCGATGATCCTGTGGTTGTGTATTGGCTGGAGCTGCTGGACCGGAACTGCTTGGATAGTCGGAACTGCTTACCTGCTTTGAAATGCTTGGCTGGTCGTACTGCTTGGCCTGCACATCGATTGTGGTTTTCCGTTCTCACTGTTGGAAGGGACTGCTAAGCTTGGTCCTTTCGAGGCTCATCGCTTTGCAATGGAAGTCTTTAGATGAAGCTTCCCTTGGCGGGAGACATTTTCTCGTGCCTATATATTCGACATGTAGATAGTTTTTAGCGAAGTTGGGTTTGTAAGTGCCATCTGTTGTTCAATAGCCATATGAAGTAGTTTCCACTAGAAGCTAGGCTCTATTGGGCCAGGCGCTACATATTGGGTATTTCATATACGGCTGATGTACGATGTATTCGTATGATGATTATTTACGAGTTGTTGATTTGAATATGCGCAGGTCAGTTGATAATATATATATATATATATTATGAAATTAAATGCGGTAATAATGCGTAAATATGTAAATTCGAATTTATTACCGTTTCTGTATTGTTTGTATAGCACAATCCATACATATATCTACCTGACAAGTTTCGACGATACGTAGTTTTTACGTCTTCATACATCAATTAAAAACGAGTTCATACCACTAAAAAATAACGGTTAACTAAATCTAACTCACTTAAAAACACGAAAATATTATTAATTCATAAAAAATATATTAATAATGTGAAAAGCATCAACACATCGTATTTTTCAACACGACTAAAACTAAATTCACTTATTACAGAGTTATTCTAATCAAAACAGGATTATAATTAGTTAATTATTACTATACTGCTATTTGTATTTTATTGTTTGTAACGTAAACATATGCTATTGCATAAGAGTATTCAGGGTTCAGTTAGAATACGCTTATCTTATTATAGTAAAGTACTTAAACACTAAAATGATGTACGCAATAAGAGGTAGATATAAGTTTTGTGTATTGTTCTAATGTTTATAACTGCAAATATATGACTCGAAGTGCGATTTTAAATGACTGACAATAGTAGCTTCTATATACAATGCAGAAATTAGTATGACGATTCAGTTCCATTTACAAAAATAACAAATAAAAAAATTTCGAATTAAAAGTAATTCAATATTTAATATAAAATGGTTTTTGTGATTGTGGTGTGGTTTATCTATTACTTTTCCATAACGTTGGTGAAATTAGATGATTTAATACTGAAGTTTTAACGCAAATAGTGTATCTAGTTCCATTGACGGAGACGGTAAAATAAACGGTTTAAGGTATGATGAAATTTTATGTCGCAGAAAAGTGTTTGTTATGGCGATGTATGTTCGATGGAATAATAAAACTGGCGTCGATGGTGCCCTTCTCGCGTTACACTGGTCTTTGATCTCTACCATCTGTCTTCTCCCGTTGTATGGATGGTTGTTTGACTTCCTCTGATGTTGACCTTTTTGATCTGCCATTAACGACGTAGTTGTGAAGGAAGGGTTATGAATTATCGATATGAGTGAATGAAAAAAGAAGTGGGTGACGAGAAAACGAAAGATTCGGCAATGTAGTGTAATTAGTGAATGTAGTATATGTATATACCTGACCTTGATATTACGTAGTTGAATTTAATTTAAATTTAAATGAAATAAGTGTTTTCAGACCCAAAATTCGCCTGAGGAGAGGATTACTTCAAGACTTTGATGCTGATTCTCTATGAAGAAGTTGCTTCTGGCGTGTTGCCGGAGCCGGTCGTGTTTGACGGTGTCTGCCGCAAAAAAAGGAGGAGCTTGAAAGAAACTTCTGCAACAAAATATTTAGCAAGGCTACATTTCGGAGCAATCAAAATTTTCTTCCTGATAAGTAAAGAAAATTAAGGATCAAAGTTGTATTGCTTTTATGACGGTTATTTAAGAAGATGTACGTGATGGTAATTTCCAAACGGTGATAGGTCGCATAAGCGGTAATGATAATTCGCGGTAGTGATTGATGCGGTCAAAATGTAGAAAACACAATGGATAGAAAACACCTTCTGTTCAAATGTGTGCATTTATCATCAGAATTGTTGAAAGCACAAAGGGAGAAGAGCTTAACGATTTGGTTAGAAGGAGACAACTGGTGGAAATTACGGTTAAACAGTCATGATTTTTCCAGTAAATAAAATGATTGTCATAATATAGCTTTCGAAAAGAAAACGTTAAAAATGACAAAAAAAAAGAAATGCGAGAATATAAGTAAACTTATACATGCATACATAAAACACGGCCGCTGTATATTAATGGCTAGCGGTCTAACACAAAGCTTTGATGAGGCATATGCCGACTTCGTGTCCGACCAGGCGGTACGCTTTTATCCTTGCCGGTACAAGAGAAATTCCGTATGTATAAAGTGTCTATATGCCTTTCCACGCGGGTCAGCATTTAGCGGTTTGTATTTGATCTTTCTAGGCGGGATTTTGGATTTTATTTTACACGTGTTAAGATTATATTTGACAAATCATGTTTGTTTTATCCCTTTAATAATTAATTCTCATTATATTGGTTAGTTGATTGGTTAGATTGTATATTATTATATTTGTTTGGTGAATTTCATTAGTCAATTTATATATTTTATATTAGCGGATTATTAAATATGTTAATTAAATTAATTAATTGTTTTATTTACGTGAGATAAGATAATCCGGTAACACACTATACTTCTCCTTTTGGGTTGCCATCTACATCCCTTTTACTTTCGTATTGCCGCCTACAACCGATCCTTCCTGACATGTACTCGTAGCCTTCCAACTTCTTATGTGCTTTTCTCATTCTTCATGTTCGTGAAGATCCACCCTTCAATGATTTCTCTCCAGATGCTTTCCCCTGACCAACAGTGTCGTGTTTAGTGTTTTGTTCTCACGCAGTTATCTTGGGTTTGAATATCTTCTAGTTTCATCTTTTTTGTTTACCATTATTTGTTTGAAATGTTATTATTGTATTTTCATTCTTTTCTCTTTCGATTCTCGTTTTATTTACCTTATCTGCATTTAATAATGCTTGACATAATTCAGTTTCATTCTTATGTTCTTTTACAAACATTACGCCACATAAATATTTAGACCATAATCTTACAAAAGTTTCTTCCTTTTTTTCCCTCCAAATTTAATTTAAGCTCTTTGCACAAATGTCTCTTGGAAATCCTTTTTAAATTCCTGCAATGTCCTAATATCTCTCTTTTCCAATAATGAATCTAATAAAAAAGCTTCTGGCCAATTATGCACATATTTCATGCTCTATATATTATTAAACCACTCTGAAGCCGTATTTCCTGTTTCTCCAGATAACTCTCGTATTCTCGTTGTTAACTCGGACATTGCATGATATAAGCCCGATGAACCATTTCCACTATTTTCCGTCATAGTTTCTTTCTAATTATATAACAGCCGTTCAATCATCTTTAGTCGTCTTTTGTTTTCTGCAATAATTTGTTTAATAACTGTTTGTGAATCTGGGATTTGATTTCTTTCGGTATGGCAATAACAATGGTATGGCTCCACTAGGGCCAAAACTGTACAATAATTTATTAATTTATATGCAATATTCCCTAAGTAAATGATAAATAATACTACAAATCTTTAAGTACCCAATATTATAATGAAAAGCATAACCTCAATAAAGTAATTAGCCCAAAGAAACAAAGCTAACTAGTGGATGGCTTATACACGGGGTATGTACAGACATTTACATTATTCCGTTTAATTTAAATCTGATCGACTCAATAAGTAGTCGCCATAGATAAGCAGACCATTCGGCCTTTATATAAAATTCAAATAATAAAATTCAATAATAAGTTGTAATCAATTAGATTCAATAGTCTCACATAAAATATTCAATAGGCAAATCAAATTTTACATAAAAAAAACGTTAAAATCAGTAATGGTGACACACTATGGAATCAGTAATGATGACAACACAAATAACACCTTGGTATCTTCCGCGGGTTTTACACATTACACACATTACATAAAAATAGATTCTCCTCCGTGCCTAAGGTCTACAGTGACTTATAAGGATGAATACTTAATTCTTAATATTCTGAAATGGACATACAATTTGTGAGGCATATATAACGGTTTAATCATGAACAAAATCCCTAAGTACCAACAATTGAATTGTAGCAAAAGAAACACGGACAAATTAATAAACCCTTTTGCTTACTTAATAGAATTTAATAAAATCCCCTAACAATAATCTCCTTACTTAATATAAATTTATTAAATTCCTTAACAATAATGTACGCCCCTTGTCCTTACTAAAATATTACTACATTATACCGAAGTACTAAGTTACTCTTATCAAGATATAATTAGCTTAGTAAAATCCAAATCCAAATAATAAAAAGTGCGTGAAGCGCTAAATTAAATCTAAGACAAAAAATAAAGTTAGTTAAAAAACATGCTTTATCCACCAATCTTTCGGCTATAGTCCAGACAGCTGGCTAAGAGATGACTCCACCAATGATACAATTTTGTGACTCTAGTAGCTGCTTAAGACGTTGCCACCGACATTAAGTATTTGAGGAGAATGGCTGCATTGACCTCTCAAATTTTAGCAGACCCGATGGGTCTCTTCCACTCGTCTACCAATTGCAACCAACAAAATCTTATTGGTCCAACGGTTCCTACGTAATTATCGACCAATTGGAAAATCGAAATTTAAACGTTGACCAATAGAAGTTTCGTCTCATGACGTACTTCGCTAACGAAAAATCAATATTGTGGCAAAATTACAGATCACTAATCCCTGCAAAATATACAATTCTACTAACGAAGTAACCAAGTCGTCTGCCTTCAGCGATCTCTCACGGAACAGTGCTTCAACCATTTGGAACAGTTCTTCAGTTATTTCAAGCGCTAAATAAATTCGGCTAGGACAAATTCGGGATAAACCTGGGATAAATTCGGCGCCCTCTATAGCATAAAACTTACACTTTGGTGATCTCGAAAATTTATTACTGACGCGCCACTCTATAATAACACATCAGTTTACGTATTTTCCAACTGCATAGACTCATAACCTCACAAATTTATTTATTTTAGATGAATCTTTACTGAATAATTAGAAAGATACCAAATGGGTGTCATAAATTCATAAATGGGTTTCCTATTAGCAAGAGACAAATTGCCAGGCTATATCTAATTCGCATGTAAGTAACATCCCTATAGTTATCATAATTAAACGTACACAAACCCATTTTAGCTATGAAATAATTTCTACAAGCTGAATTCAAAGCTTTTCTATATTCATATGTAGTTATTGTTGTCCTAAAAGCCAAAGAAGATAGCAAAATGTAACCGGTACTTCAACTTAACAAACTAAACTTTTCCGATGTACACAATACGTCTCAGAAGCAACAAAGTGAAAGAACAATATATAGTAACTTTAATAACAGGTAATTAATTAAACTTCATTAACTAGTTGTATTCTCCTACGTTTGCAGATCCTAGATCCCAAAAACATACCAATATTCTGTCCTTAAGCTTTAAATTCAACCACCTTTTTCAACAGCTGGTTACAATATAAATTCGTAAATATGTAAATTCGAATTTATTCCTCTTTCTCTGTTGCGTGTATAGTACAATTCTGACTTATTTATGTCCACTTGACAAGTTACGAAGATATACAGTTTTTACGTCTACATACACCATAAAGAAATAGCGGTTAACTAAATGTAACCTCACTTATATTTAAGAAATTCCTTGTCTCTTTACGGAAATATCTTATTTCCTAATATCACTTCTAAAGATCAGTATCCACTTCCCACTTCTGAAGAACTCCAACTCCATTAAAAACACACAAAAATTATTAATTCATAAACAAATATATTCATATTGTCAAATACATCAGCACATCCTATTCTTCAACAAGACTAACCAACTTCACTCTACTTCTCCTTTCAGATTGCAATATACATCTTCTCTTTTCGGACTGCCGTTTATTTAATTTGGTTCAAAATAAATATGTATATTAATATATTACACACAACTTTTTAAAACGGAGCTCATTAAAACAAAGACACGTTTCCGTCATGCAAATAAAAGTTTTCTGGTTCTAGATGGTATGTGTAAAAGCGATGAAAAAACAATTTCATAAAGTCACTTTTTCAGTGAAAATTGTAACTGAAAAACATTGCCCTCATTTTAATTTAGTTCCATTCTAATACTCGAAGCACTTTCAATACTCATATTGTATTCTAAACGCTATGTTTATTACATAGTCGAAATGTTTTCGTAGTTAGTAGGTAAACATTAATTATCGTTGCCTAAATGTAAACGTAACGCTATTCTTGTATGACTTAATTAACACATGTGTCTTGTCGATATGATCTAGAAATGGGTAGTAGGAGGAGAGGACCGTGAAAAGTTGCGTCGATAAAGATACGCCAAACATAGTTGGAATCAGGTGGAGCTGCGCGACCAAAAAGTGAAAGATGCTGTTTCATCATGGGAAGAAATGAGATGGAAGCAGCCGTCGACCACCTCCGTCGCCGTCGGCCGTCACAGCCGTTAAACAGTGGAACATTCGGCGATAGAAAAAGTAGGGGGTCTGCCTAATCAATAATAACTGTGTTCTTGACCACGAAGGTTTAGTTGAAATAATGTTTTTTAAAAAGTTAGCCGGCGTTAGTACTTTTAAGCCAAAATGTCAGTAGCACATATGTGAATAAGAATTTCCCAAAAATATTAATTTTTGTTTGAATTTATTAGTGTCACTAATTTTTTACGCAAATAAAAATAAATTAGCTGCTTATTTCTGCAATATCTTTTAATAATGGGGTGGGTTTTATCAGTTGAAGAGAACTTATAAACGTTGAAGTAAACTTTATAAATTTATTTATTAAATACAAACCCACCTTCTTCCAGCGTGGTGAACTCATTACTATAGTTATATTATCCCAAAATCCAAAGTGCCAGAAGATGGTGCAGATAGATAAAATGATAGACTTCTTTTATCAGGGCAAGTAATGTCCGACCCATTTATTCTTATTTAGTCTATAGCACAAGCCCTGTGCCGTCGCACGGTTCGTACACCCACCACGCCGACCGTGATGTGAATCGATGTTGTTTTACATTGAAACGCTGCTGTTTCCATTCCACGTGACGCTGTTTCCCTAACAGCTGCTACCTGCTTCTCTATGAGCATGAATATATTTGAATTATTATATGAATTACTAATTCCATCTTAATTTAATTCTATTTTACAATGAAACATTATATTTGGTGCTATAACACTGCATTTTACATGTTCATATCATCAAAATTGCTCTAAATAATGTTTATATATCTATTTTGAAACTTTAATAAAAATTGAACGTGGTGTAATACTTGTATTGGAACGTCAGTGTCATTGAAATGGTACAAATTTATATAAAGAAACGTTAATGTAATTTAAAATTGCTCTGTTAATGTTGTTATTCATACACCGAAAACATCCATACCAAATTACATTGAGCATCCAGAAACGTCATAACAATATACGATTGATAACAACACGTGATCGGCCATAAACAAAAACGTATGTTTACATTATTTATCAACACACCTAAGCTCAAACATTATATTTGATCTATATAATAGTTCTTTCACTTACGTCGGCCTTCTAATAATATACAAACAAGCACGTGTAGCTAGGTGTTTGTTTGCGCTGCGCGTGTTTTACTATCTATTTACGTAATCTCAGGCACAACGACCAGATATGCTCTATCACTGACGAACTACGAGCACATATAATCGGTGTTTATAAATTTATTAAACATCACATAATAATATTATACAAACAACAGACGCCATTTTGCGCCGAATGAAAAACAATATAAGCGAGCAATGACGCGAAATCTGCTTTACCAGCAAGCAGTTTAAATTTAGCACTGTTATTAATAAACATAACCTGAAAAAGGTGGTATCAAAATCTTTGTTTACATTCTTATCAGCGCTGTAATAGACGAAGGTCTACGAAGATATACGAACATGCCTCCATCAGGCAATTACGCGTTGCGTAAAACTACGCCAACTGTGGCAAACCTGGATAGTGATATTCATCCATCGGAGAGGAGGCACTCGTTCTTGATAGTACCAGAATTTTTAACATTTACTACATGTAGCATATACTTATTAAAACAACTACTCTACATAGCATATACTTATTTCAACCGTCATATTGTATTCGAACGCGTAAACGACGTCAGCGCTGGATGCGTCATCGCTGGACTGGGGCCTGTATGGTCTGTGAACGGCACAAATTGAGTAAAAAGTATCCGAAAATCGACCCCTTAGCATTTGCCAATATTTTATTATATTCTATCAAATAAAAGGTAGTGGAATTATGAATAAAACCTGAAGCATTCGCCAATATTTTAATATATTTTATTTAATATGTAATTGGAATTGTGAATGCGCCTAGGCTCTTGTGAGAAGGAATTTAGTCTAGAAACTGCTGATTCATGCACTTCTAAATTTTGTGATATTTCCAGTAGAAAAATAGCTATATAACTAGCTATATAACGTTTCACACAATCTTACCAATGTTGCCATTTCTAGTCAAAAAATGGAAACCATGTAGGAGTCCGAAATTCATAGCATGTCGTAAAGCTTATAATATTCGTTTATTGTAGAATGTTTCGTGGAAATATCTTGTTCTGGATAATAAAATCATATCGATTACAAATATTTAGACGTAGATGAATCATCAGAATGAAGAAGCAATAGCACAATTTGTGGATAACATTATTCTCGATTATATTTCTGGATCAATCTCCAGAATTCCTTTAAAAGTTGCACAATCTAATGCACAGGATAATTTATTACGATTCACAAAAGCGAAAAGCCCTGTGATTTTGGTTTTTTAAAGGCGTTTGAAGAGACTTGAGACTCTATTTAGGGCTGGCGAATTTGCTCATATTATAATCCCTCAAATACAATATATTCCTTGTAAAGGCAAAACAAAGGAGATTTATTACACAGGTGATATTTAGATTAGACACTATTTCTCTTATTTATTGAGAGCAATAAACTACAGAACTTAATAGTTTCAAAATGCCAAAGAAAAATATAAATACTTGGATTTTTAAGTGGTGTACAGCTCAAGGAATAGATAAATCATCTTCGATGTAAATAAATGTTTAACATTTTAAATATTTAGCTTTATCGTTTCTTCGTGGCTGCTATGTGGGTTCTTCGTAAACGTCAAGTTAACAATGCTCGTGCTTTTCACCAAACAACCAAAACAAGCCGTGTGCGATTAATTCGCTACTACATTTTTCCTGCTATATGGGTGCGAAAACTGGACATTCAGCTAGGAGATGGAAAATCGCATAGACGCTTTCGAAGTGTACCTATAACAAAGTAATGTCCTTCGATATAGGCACAATTTCCATCTCAAAATAAGATAAAATA
>WYDF02059717.1:0-11803 GCA_009867245.2 Adranes taylori
TTCCAAAACCATTTCACGATAGCTGCTGGCATTTACCTTGATCCTAGCTTCCAAAAACATAAGCATTAGTTATTACTGAGGTCTATTCCATCACCTGAGCAGGCCAACCTAGTATTCAAATTCTCGTTTGATCTTTCACTTAGCCACACTCTATCATTTTGTTTATTTACTAGCTGTTCAGTGGTAATAATTTTTTTATTAGAAAATACAATGTTTGGAATTTTTGCTCTTTCCAACCGCACCATCTATTTAGAGTTGAAATCATGAACTTTGTGAATCTTGCAAGGCTTAAACATGAATATATTTTTTCAATATTTTCCAAACACTTCAGTCATATAAATGCATTTCCTTGGCGAGCCTTCTAGCACTTTGCCTCAGATTTCATTGAATTCGAACCTTCACTTTACATGTCATAGCTGGACTAGTAGAAATTTTATTCCGGCCGCCTCCATGGCGTTCTTTTACACTACCAGTAAAAAACGATTCATGGTTCGGGATATGAATTTTCTATTTCCTTTCAAATGCTGGAGCTCTTTAAGTATAGCTGTGTTTGATTTTCCAACCAAATCTAGTGCAATAATAAACATTATTACGTTTAAAATTCATGGGCAATAAAATTCTATTGAGACGTAATGAACGCAAATTCTTAAGACTTAAATGAACTAACGGTATGTTAAACTTGAACAAAATATATTGAACGGTTCGATAACTATACCGTTGTGAAATTGGGAATTCTACATTTCTCGTACTTCATACTTTCAACAAAACACAGAATTGGTCTGCATGAAATATGAGTATTCCTTTTATTATTACCTTCTATACTTTCCAATTACATGATGTAAATTTTATTTTTGTATTACCCATGTATATAGAAAATTTATTTCAATAAAACGTATTCCACAGAAAATTGAACACACAATTTCGGAACGCAAATCAGTGTAATAGGGATTTACTACGAAATGTTGGCAAATATTACTGGAGCGAGTCTATAATTCTCATACTAGTGGTTCATTGTTCGCATTTGATAGAACTTGTCACTTCCAGATTAGAGCGGCAATGCGACAAAAAAAAAAGTAGAAAAACTACCCTTGTGTTATATTTTTTTTCGCCGTTACGTATTGCTTGTCTGAAGCACATGTATTCGTTATCCAGAATTCTTTTTTTGCTATTTTTTGTGTCCTATATTCCATTTAGTTCATATTTTATCACTTTTTTTATTTCCGTAAGCACTATTCAAAAATTATTGCCCGCGGAAATTTGTAGTTATGTAAATGTGCTAATACAAATTCGAATTAATGTTTGTTCTGATGACCGCATATCAATTACTTTTTTGCTTACATGTTTTCTGTCTTATTGATCTAGTAACTTATATTCGTAACTCTTCCTTTGCTACATGACTTTGAAGACTTCATATTTCATATGCTTTCCGTGAGAAGGGAAAATACATGCCAAGATATAATTCCCATCAAAACAACCAGCAGGCCAAATTGCTGTTGCTAAATTACTGAAATGAATAGAACATGTTTATATATACTTATAACTCAAATCTTATAAACATTTAGGAATATGCATAGTTAGCTGTAAACGTTGTAATATTTTACGGCCACACTCATGGAACCAACAAACTTATTGCCCAGAATAGAACTAGTCTCTATGATAGCAGACGTCCATGAAGGGTTTCGGAGGAGATGATAGGGGGAGATGATTCAGGTAGCCATTCACCTACAGTAGAGTCTCACTTATCCGATATAAACTAGTCGCCATGTCGCTGATAAGCGAAAATGTCGGATAATAGGGAAATGTTGGTCAAAAACCGGGGAAAAGAAAAACGAAGTTACAGTTTTACAAATTTGTTAATGTTAAAGTTGCTAATGCATAGGGCTACAATGCTTTGCTTAAGATTTTATTGATATTAAAAGTTCTGTATGTACATACCTTATGAAGATGTAAAATGTTGTGATCTTCGTCTGTTTCGTCGTGATCTTCGTCTGTCTTCGTTATTATATCGATCCCTGTAGCTTCTTCTTGACGCTCAAAGTGGGCCATGGCGACTTCTAGGGCCTCTACTGCATATCCTTGGAATACTTTTAGAAGATTGACAGCAGGTTGTCTACCGTGAATGTCGTTGACATCATTTTTTATGTGAGCAACAATTTCTTCGTCTGTTATAGCGTAATCATTGTCTTCCTTCAACTAACAATCAATGTTCTATTACTAAAGGAAGGATGCTTTCTTTAGTAATTTTTTGATCTTCCTCATCTTCATTTACATTTTCTCCAAACAACTTATTCCCTGATTTAGTAATTGTTGAAACATTTACGTCAGCTTCGGCCCTTGCAATTCAATAAGCTACATCCTTTACGTTAACGGCTTTCAATTTAGTCATCACATCAACCTGCCCACCATCATCTTGTTCTAACAATGTAGATAGTAGCTTCCTTCGTTAATTTCTTTTAGGTTTTTCCAAAACATCCTGGTGCATTGGTTGGGAAATGATCGATACTTTCGGTGGTAGAAATATCGCTTAGATGTCGCTATCTTGAAGCTCATTTGCACGTGGGTGCGTTGGGGCGTTATCTAGCAATAATATGGCTTTACTTGGAAGATTTTTTTTCGAATATTTTTCTGATGATACAAGATATTCCTTAGAAGGCCATTCTTTTAAAATTTCGCTCCTCATCCATGAACTTTTCTGATTGTAATACTTTAATGGAAGAAAATTTCTTGCAATTGTTTTGAATGCTCGTGGATTTTTTGCCTTGCCGATCATTGTAGGTTCCATTTTATGGTTCGCTGATGCATTGACGCAAAGAAGAATTGTTACTCTTTCTTTGCCACGTTTGTAGCTATGGGCTGATTTTTCTGTTCTGGCTGCAAGGCTCTTACTAGGCAATAACTTAGAGTTAAGGTCTGTCTTATCACCACTGAAAATATGATTGCCTGTAAAGCTTTCATTTTTAATAAAGAGATGACATTTTTTACGAAATTAATTGATATCTTCAACATTTGAAGACAGTTTCTCCCCACAAACATTTAACTGGCAGATTCCGTAACATTTTATTCACCTGTCGAGCCACCCAACACTTATCGCGCATTCTCCGTCAACTTCATTAAATTAATTTCGAAAATGCAACGCTTTTTCCTGCAGGATAGGCCCCGAAATAGGCGTACCTTTATCTCAGAACTGGGTAAACCATAAGTACAAAGCCTCACTTACTTCTTCATATTCACAATTTTGCATTATTTTTCTCTCCTTTAATGCAATTTTCTCTCCTTCAGTCACTTTTGAAGCACACCATTTTTCTATTTCAAATCGTTTATTTTTCCAATGTCTTACTGATAACCGTCCGACGCCATAGTCATCAGCAACCTTTGCATTGTCTCTCCTTTGTTCAGCCTTTTGATTTCATCAAGTTTCTGTTGCATCCTTCTTTCTTCAAACTTCTTTCTTTTCGTTACCATAATAACGTAATAATTAATACAGTATGTAAAGTACAATAATAAAAGTAACAAAACAGCAATAACAATTCAACACGCTACTGTACTCAATAAAAAACAATAATAACTCCGCAAAATTCTGGTTGAATGACACATGAGACAAATACAAGAGGAACGCGCACGCGCGAATTGTAGTGCGTACAGTAGTGCGTACGTAATTTTTGTGGTAGCAGTACATACAATGATGACAAAAACTAGAGGCTTGCTAACAATCGGCCCTTTTCTCGTTGTCTCGTTGCCTGGTTATTCTTTTTTTTTTATGCGAGACGGAATGTCGGACAAGAGAAGGTTGGATAAGTGAGACCCTGCTGTATATGGGGTTGTTGATGAAGAATGTAAATTCCCAAGATGTTTCTAAAACACGAAAATGTTTCTAAAATAAGATTTCTATAAATAGGCTTTTTATTATTTTATTATTTGAAAAAAATTATATTTTGAAGTAATTCGTTTTTTAATGATCTTCTTCAGAATCATAATCATATTTATTGAAGCAATTGATATTTATATGCCATGAGTAGTAGTAACAATTTGCTCAATTCATAAATAAATAAATCACTACCTACTACTAAAATAATATTTAAAAAAAGCAACAGTATTAGAAAGCAAAGAAAACAATACAAAAACATTCATATGTAATTAAATTCTGCTACAATAGACATAATACTCATAAATAGAATATGGAGTCCATCAATAATGTCCATCAATAATGTTTTTGATTTTCTTTTAAAGCTACAAAATGTTGTACATGACTTTAAATAATTTGGAACCATGTTGCCCAATTTACAACCATTATAGAAGACACTTTTATCAAATAAACTTAAATTGTGTCGATTCAACAAAAACAGCTCCTTGTACGTACTAGGTTTATGTTTGCGCTTTGTATTGTTACACAAATAGCCAAATGTTTATAGACATAGCAAAGTATTAAATAAATATAAATAGAGTAAATTGTTAATAATTTTTCAGCCTTGAAAATAGGTCTGCAAATTGTTTGACTATGAATATTAAAAGTTATACGTATTGCTGTTTCTGAATAATAAAAACTCGATTATTTTGCCACTTGAAAATTAATCCGTATGCTAAGGCACTATAAAAATTGCCAAAATACAGATATTTTAAAATATCAATGCTTTCAAGGAATAACAAATTTTACCAAGTTTACCACACAAATAGTTGATATGTTTATGAAAACCATTTTACATTTGCATCCAAGTAAACATTTAACATTTTTTTACAGTCAGATTTCTTTAGTTTTAAATTAAAATTTAATATAAATTGAGAGTTTGTACAAGCACGATCTGTAGAAAATGCGATGTATGGTGTTAACGGAATTATGGTGGTACGATGTATGATGTTCTTCATTTATAAATAGACAATTAATTTTTACAAACAGACAGTTAATTAGTAATATTACATATTTCCTTAGTTTCAAGAGGAGAGCTATCCTTAGTGGGTAGATGTCAATTACAGCTCTATTTAATGAGTTCAAAACGAGATTATTATTTTTGTTTTGGCCATAGTTTAGTCCACTTTAATTATTACACTCCCTCCGTTCCAAAATAAGTTTCCAATTTTAGTTTTCTGTAATGAATGACTGAAATGAAATTAAGTGTATCAGTAGTTATTTATTTAAACTAAGCATTCAAACAAGTGAATCTAGTAGCTGCTGGAAGTTAAAAATGATATCTGTCAAAATAGACATCTGTTGACATTTGTCAAAATAGGTTTTGAAGTGAACAGCTGAAATTTTGTAACAATTGTTACTTTGGTTTTTTTACCTGCTGACAGTTTGTTTAAGGTTACTTATTACGGTTGTCATGGCAAAAACTACCCAAAAAACTCGTTCAAATACTTTCGAAATGGCAAACTAGAATATGGTGGCATTATGCACATCAGTGCGGATTTTTACGTTTCTTCAAAAACCATTAATAGTATTTGGAATAGAACAAAAACATGTTATGATTCCGGGTTTTCATTAGCTAATGTCAAATCCAAAAAAAAGGGAAATTTAGGAAGCAAACGTAAAAATCTGGAATTAATCCTTAATAAAGTGCGGGAATTCCACTATCACATAGACCGACATTTGTAAACTGTGTACCAGAGTTGGCAAGTTTCTAAAAACAATGCATCGCGTCTTAAAAGAAGGTGTTGTAAAAAGAGTTTCCAGCACCTTAAAACCTTTCATGCAAGATAAGAACAAGAAGTAAAGGTTAAACTATGGACCAATCCAATGTGTTTAAAGAAACGTTGAAGTGCATTCATGTGGACGAAAAATGGTTTTTCTTAATGAAAGTGAAATGTTGCCCTTGACGAGGAAATACAAATTAGATTTTAGAAAAAAAATTATGTGCGAAAAAACGTTATGTGTGTTGCCGCTGCCGCATTACCGCGGTACAGTCCTCATCAAAAATCTGATTTTAAAGAAGAATATGGCATTTGGTGTTTTGTGGTGTAAGAACCAGCAAATAGGAACTCAAAAAAATCCTCAGTGTTATAATTTAGTGACGAAACTCATCGACGTTACTGTCTATATTTGAACAATTACAGAGAAATTAATTCCCGCGCCAATCAAAATTCAGTAAGATAATGCTAAACCACCTTGCAGTGTTGATAATGAGGAAGTTGTTTGCGTTGGTACTAAAAATGGATGAAACATAAGAATGATTTGTCAACCAACAAACCGCCCCGATTTCAATGTCCTTGATTTCGGTTTATTTAACGCTATTCACTCATTACAACACAAAAGGGGAGTCCAGTATTGATGAGCCTATTGCGGCTGTGTATAAAGCAAGGGACCAAATCACGGCAGAAAAGTAGACAATGCTTTTATTACATTGCAGAAGTGTATGGAATAGAGCAGCAATGTTACGCATTGCAGTTTGTTCCGAATCCACAATTCAAGTAGCACGTCGGATACATGACCGTTTAAGTTACTCACATTTTTAAATGTTACTCAAAAGTGTAATTGTTTACGTAGTAAGCAGGGTAATGTATGGACACTACACATTCTTCAAATCAGTAGACTCCAAGACATTGCTTACTTTGATATGATATTTTATTATTATTATTTACAGAAGTATATTTGACAATTGTTTCGTGCAGCCAATCCCCGAAACAATTCATAAAGTACTCCAACTAACTGCCAAGAGCTTGAGTCATTCAGTACGGCAACTTAAACATTGTTTTCATATAGTTGTGAAAATACACATTATATATTTCTTTGCATATTTTTTTTTATGAAATTGGACACTTATTTTGGAACAAATAAAATTCCTACATCGGACACTTATCTTGGAACGAAGGGATTAATAAACTAAAATTTCTTTAAACACTGGTCAAGTTTCACTTAGTTTGTAAAAAAATGAAACTTGCTCTCTTAAATCAGAGAGCTTTCTCTCTTATCACCATTGAATATTTTATAGAACTCCGGTAACGCAATTGACGGACAATTCGCAGAGTTAATAAGTTGTGAGTTGGCAGCAGAAATAGCATGTGCAACATGCTAAATCTTAAATCAGTTAGCCCTATTTTGACTCCCACTGTTTTTATTAAGGGTTATATCAAATTGTATAAAAATTGCATGGTGATCACAATTAGATAGGTAGGTTTTTGATACTCTGAGTTTACTAATCGAGTGACATATATATTTGTACTTACAACAAAGTTACCAGGAATGACACTGACGAGCCATGTTTTCTAGTTGTTTGCCAAACACAAGGAATTGAATTATAACACTTCATTCAATACAATAATATATTCTTACGTGAGGAGTAAGACAATAAATTAACATTGAAATCTCTTGCAAAGATTACTATACTAACTTCTCTGATTACTGAATTCTCTAAAATGACAGAAGTGTGTTGCAGATTATTGAACTTCATAACACAGCATTCCACCTCACGCAGATGAGCCAGTTGCTTAATATAATATCATGTCATTCCCGTAATTTAATTTCACAATCTTTATGGCAAAATATACATACGCCTTTATGGTAATTGTTTGGGCGACAATACGCACTTCCTAACACATAAACGTGAAAGTAGTTTGCATGAAGGTAACTGATCTTCGCATATCCAATGCTCGGATAGAATAAGGAAAGGAGGTAATAAATTTTAGAGTTTAATTTTCTAGGCTTCTAATATTGAGGTGAATAATCGAGAGCATACTATCTACATGACATGTAATATCTGATGTTTCATCATTATCCTTATTAATATTACCATGGGAGTGATAATCAGGGTTCCAGTAACTAGAAGTTAATTGCAATTATTATCAGGCTGAAAATTATTTGGTTGGTCGATCTTTTGCTTGAAACGAAACAGTTTAACTATAACGTTTATCGTCCAGAATTAGATACTGAAAATCTTCTTATTCTATTTGAATGGATACGTAACTTTAAAAGAAGAGAATCTATCAGTCTTTTACAGTATCTCACATTTAGAGTCTAAAGCCGAAATATATTCTTGCAAATCTTCTAGTCGTGTGTAGGTATCCATGGGGAAAAGATGTAGATAACCGATTTTTCTGGAGCGTTGTCAATTAGGTAAAAACTAATTGTTAAATTGCACATTTGGACTGTCATGAACAGCAGCAATATGATTAGAAATTGCATGCAGATCAACAAATGGTATAGTATTTGATTCACTGATTTTGTCGTCTTTTCTGCGTTGCTCCGTTTTACCAGAATGCATATTAATCCCATCAGCATGCTGATGGGATTAACCTAACTTCTCGTCAGTTTTGCTAGCTTTATCGGCTTTCTTATGTCACCATTTTCTGTAGGAAGTTGGTGATCCAATTGGCTATGTGGAAATCTGCAATCCTAAAGATCGTACATACCATTTATAAAGGCTTGGGAGCTATGGATTTCGATGCATACTCACCAATCTCCTTCCGTCAACCTTTCCCTTAATGATCACCAGGGGAACTTGATATATCTCGCCTTGCGTAATATGGCTGATCTTTGCAAGTTTTCGTTTTGGGACTACATTCAGCATTTCTCGAGTCTTTACCCTTCGTTATCGGCACATCCATGCTCGTATGTTTTCAGATTTGTAATCATAGAGTCTCTCTGGGAACACATAGTAGCGTAGTCAGATCAGCGTAAGTAGTAGGTTAAGGTCTCGACTGTTGAAGAGCTCGCTCATGATGATAAAGACTCTAAAGACCTGCTCAATTCTAGATATAGTCTCTATCCTCGGCTCATTTCAACACAGATATCGAAACGATTCTGCTTGTTTTATGCATTTGTGACTGATACGTAGAATAGCTCATATTGATTTTTTGGAGATGGCCACAAGCATCATTTTCTTTATATTTATGAATAGACCAACACTTACACTGCATTCTGCAATCGAATTGTAGCTCTGAGTATTAATCTATTGTAGCTCTGAGAGACTGCTAACTACAACCGCAGTGCCATCTGCATATTACTAATTAATTTTCCTTGAAATTGATGCCTGCATTTTTAAGACCTTCTCTAGCTATCGTCTTTTCAATAAATTTTAAGGTTTTATCTTATCGTTGTCCTAAGATTTTAACGGAATATAGATTTTATGATCATGAACTGATGAAACGTGTTTCGCAAGAGTCAACGTTAAATTTACAATTGTAACTTTATTTTATGATGAGTTTTTTTAAGTAGTAATTTACACATCTGAATGTAGAATGTCTTTTTAACCTTTCCTTTGAGGTCTCCATCGCAGAGTTAACAGGTCTTTAGTTAACAGATTAAACTTTAGGTCTTTAGTTAATTGAAAGTTAACTTTAGTTAACTTTCAGATCTAAATAAAATTTAATTTTCCATATATTATCATTTTCCATATATTGTCAAGATTTTACTTGACAATAATAAATTACTTTACTTCAAGTTACTCCAATTCAGTTACCTTAATGACATATGGTGCATTATTTAGGAATTTTTATATAACTCCCGAAGAATTCGCCATATTTTAGAAATTTGTATATATTCAAGTAAGATTCAAGTAAGATGAAAACAACGGATTACATGAAACCACAGAAGTTCTAAAAACCATTCTGTTTAACCAAAATATAAAACGTGATTCTTGTTAATACACAGCAACACGTATGAGATCCACAAATGTCTCATCATCAGAGACTCATTGTGAGCTATATCAACTTGAAAACATACGATGGTGGTGGGACAAAATCTAGCCTTCGAGAGACGGCGTAACGTGACAACGAATCCCATATTGGTTTTGGCATCTGTCATCCAACACATGACGTCTATTAAAATTGTAAGCGAAAAAACAATTAGTTTGGTTCGTGGTCGTATGAGTGTTTTTGATTATGACCACCCAGGACCATCAAATATAGTCATTACACCAGAAATCGTCAAGAAAATCCATATTATTGTGGAAAACCGTCAAATCAAAATCCGTGAGCTAGCAGAGGCTGTAATCATTACAACCCGATACGTACTGTCATACACAAACACTTGGATATGAAAACGCTATCCGCGCAATCAGTGCCGCGTTTACTGACTATAGACCAATCGCACACGTGTGACGAATTCGAAGAAGTTCGTGGCGAAGATAAAACGTGATCCGTAGTATTTTTTCGTCGACGCGTCACTATTGATGAAATGTGGGGCCATTACTACACGCCGGAAGCGTAGGAACCAGTCAATGCAGTGGAAAAAAAAAGCGGCAAAGGCTCACTGAAGGCTAAGACAACCCTATCGGTTGATAAGGTGATGGTGACTGTTCTTTCGGGTGCGAAAGGCGTTACTCTTATTGATTACTTGACAAAGGGTAAAAGGATAACTGTCGAGTAGTATTGGACCACATTATTGGATCGTTTCGACGCTGAATTGAAGAAAAAGAGCCCCCATTTGGCTCGCAAAAAAGTTCTCTTCCATCATGACAACGCATCCGGCCCGCAGGCAAAATTAAACCAATTAGGCTACGAGCTTCGATCACCAACCTTATTCACCAGATCTAGAGCCTTGCGACTACTTTCTGTTCCCAAACCTAAAAGAAATGGCTCGGAGGACACCGTTTGGAACAAACGATGAAGTGATTACCGAAACTTTCCCCCATTTTGAAGATCTCGAGCAAACTTACTCTTCGGAAGGGATGAAGAAGTTGAAAAGTTACCTTGAAATGTGTATTGCCTTAAAAACGGATAGGTTGAAAAATAAATGATAAAAAAGAAACAAAAATCGTGCGTTTTTTTACCTAGGCTAGATTTCCGCCAAACCACCCCCGTAAAGTGTCAATAAGTAGAGAAATAACAACCTTCGAAACATTTTAAAGCTTTGTTAGTATAGGTCCGTAAAAAAACTCTATGGATTTCTGATAAGGAAGCTGACCTTTTTGAATTTAGCAAAAATACGTTTAAAACAAAATTTCTTTTTGTTCAATAATACTTTATACACACAGATTGAGGGTTTAGCCAAGGGGTCTTGATTATCTCTATTGCTGGCAGAAATCTTTATGAAAGACAGTAAAATTAATTTTTAATTCTAACCACCCTTTCAAAAGATTAGTTTTTATAAAAGATAAAAAATTGACGATATACTTTATAGTATTGAAGGTAGTGAGAATAATGCAGTTGGCCATTAAAGATTATTTTAATTCTTTCAACTCGAATATACAGTTCACGTACTATTCTTGGGCTATGATCAATCTTTTTCTTGGACATGATGTTGATAAGATTTACAGAAAATATACTTGCTCTGATAACTTAATACCATATCATTCGAATCATTCAAGCTAAAATTTGTTAAATCAAATTTGCTTAAATCATAAATTTGTCTCGTTCCATTTTCTCATTCATAAAGCAACAAGTATTCCAAAATCTTTAAACGAATTTATTGCGGAAGTCAACAGAATTAGAGGCTTGGCGATCGTAAACAGCTATAAAGACAACAAAGTTAAGAAAATATTTTTAGATAAACAGAAAAATTTTATTCACTTGAGAAATTCTGATTCAAGGCAAGTGTCTAATTTTTACCCTCTTACTTGTCTGTATGATTTCAGCAATCAAATACCTTACCTATTCAAAAACTTTAGGCTGCGTTGAAGAATAATAAAGACAAAATACCTTTAAATTGTCAAACTCATTGGAGTGTAATAGTTGTGATAAATTTGATATCTGTATGACTAATAGAAGGTTCCTTACAAGATTTAGAGAACATTTGAGGCCATAAAATTGAATCATCGGTAGTTGGACATCAGATTTTAGCTATATAACAATAGCCGATGATTTTCATTTGATATTATATGAAACTGGACAAGAGCATTTTATTTAATTATGCTTAAAATACGGTGTAATAGTGGCT
>WYDF02059728.1:0-11802 GCA_009867245.2 Adranes taylori
TATTCACTTATACAAATACAATGATGTTCTGTAAAAAAGTGGGTGCCGAGGAAGCTTAATATACCTTAATAGCAGAATTGGCCATCCACCCAAATGTTCATCGGAATTTTTTCTACCTTTGTGGTCTCTCATATATGATTCACGATTTTCGATGATTGCTTGCTTAATTAAGAGCAACTATTATAATTAATTTCTTAATAAAGGTTGTGACATTGCAACGATATCTATTCTCCCAATACGTTTAAAATTACTGAAGCTATGTGACACGTTGTGAAGCTATGTGACACAAGTCTCTATTCACAACTTTGAAAGAAACATCTCAAGAAGACTGTTATACAGGCCTGATAATTAACGGAAACAAAAGATCTCATTCGGAAACGAAGGCATATCAAATCCCGGGGTCTTGACAACATTATAGATCTGGAACTGTACCAATCGTTAAATCGGGAGATACAAGCTGTTACATACAGAGACAAAAATAAATATCTGATTAATGTTTGTGTAGAAATTCAGAATTTCTCTGATACCAATAACTTGAAAGATCTGTTCAAGAAGATACGTTTTATCACTCAGGAGTTCAAACCCGGACATTGGGCAATTAAAGATCAACATGATTGTTGAATACTGCACAAGACCAAATTCCATCGTTGTGGAAAGATTACTGCGCCATTCTCTATGCTGACCCGAATGCTATTTGTGGAAACTTGGGGAATTATGAGGCGGAACCGGATATACGGTTAGATGAGGTGAAAGTCGCAATTGACAAATTAAGAGAAGGTACATCAGTAGGAAAGATACTGACATAGGCACATAGGAAAGGTACATTTGGAAAGATACTGACATAACTAAAAACACCAAACTACGCCTAGTACGGGCACTTGTCTTTCCTATCGCCACTTACGCTGCTGGGACCTGGACCATCAAAAAGTCTGACTCACAAGGAATAATAGCTTTTGAAATGTGGGTCTATCCCAAAATGATGCGTATACCCTGGACAGCACACCGCACAAATATCTCAATATTAATAGAACTCAACATCACCACTAGACTAACCACAAATATTAACCAAAGCATGTTGAGCTATTTTGGACATACAACCAGACAAAGGGAAGGTTTGAAGATATGAGTTGTTGAGAGCAAAGTAGAGGGTAAAAGAATTCGAGGAAGATGCGATGGTCAGTGCGATGGTCAGATCAAATGCGATGGTGCGATGGTCAGATCAAATAAAGAGCATCACCGGTCACTCTCTCTCGAAAGCAGCATAGCACTCGCAAGAAAGAGAAGAGTGGACAATAACCATAAATCGAATAACATAACGTCACCAGATCCTTACGAAGGATAAAGGACAGAGGAGGAGGAGGAGGACATCAGTATGAATCGAAGGATATCAACAGAGGTCTTGCAGGCTCTTGACGAAAGGAAGGAAAAGAAACAGACTTATGGCCAGAAGACTGATCAACTTCAGTATTCAAGTTCAATATTGCTTTCCCTACATAAAAAACAGTCTGATTGCCCTGATATCACATTCCAGCAAAATTATGCTTTCATAACTTCAGTATTGCTTTACCTACATAAAAACAGTCTGATTGCCCTGATATCACATTCCAGTAAAATTATGTTGCACATTCTTCAAGCGAGACTACAGGGCCTTCCTGCTACATCAGATAGCTCCAGAACAAGCCGGATTTGTGAAAGGGCGGGGTACTCGAGAACAAATTTTAATGCGACGCAGCTTATAGAAAAAGCCCGAGAATACTCGGTATCTATATCTGTGCTTTGTAAATGACGAGAAAGCGTTTGATAACGTTCGTTGGCCCAGGCTATCTACGATTTTAACCGAATTTTGAATACCATATCATCTTATCACTCTCGTTGAAAGCCTGTATGAGAATTCGCAGGCGGTCGTAAAAATCAATAAAACATTATCCAAAAAATGTTGTATTGGGGAAGACGTTCGTCAAGGCTGCGTATTTTCACCTCTACTCTGCAACATCTATAGTGAAGTAGTGATGAGGCGCACTTTAGAAGATTGGAACGGAGGAGTGAAGATTGGTGAAAAGCACTTTTCAAACCTTCTATTTGCGGATGATACTAGTATAATAGCTAACAGCACGAAGAGCTTTTAGAATTTCTTCAAATACTGGAAGACGTATGCCGAGGCTATGTGGTCAAAATAAACGATAACGAAAATCGAATACAACCTACAAAAATAGGGAACTTTGAAGTCGTCGAAAAATGTGTATATTTGGACTCTATGCTCCATAAGTGTGGCTCTTGCGAATTGTAAATAAGACGGCTAATTGAAATTGTCCGCTCGGTCATGATAAAACTAACTAAAATTTGAAAAGAGCGAAATATCAGTAGGAAAACGAAGGCAAGCCTTGTAAACGCCCTAGTTTTTCCGTTTTTTGTACGATTCAGAGACCTGGGTAATCCGTTCCAACGACAGGAGAAGAATAGATGCGTTTGAAATGTGGTTCTGGCGCAGGGTGCTGCTAGTACAAAGATTGTCATCGATGACACATGGACAAATTTTGAATTTTTTCGGACACATTTCTCGACATGACAGCATGGAAAATTTGTTGTTCTCGGAAAACCGGAAGGGAAAAGCAAAATGGGCTAATCCCCAACTAGGTGGACCGATATTATTTCGAAACTAAGAGAAACAAGTTTCACCAAAGCAGCGCGGAAAGCGAATGTTGGACAGACCTGGAAATCAATTTTTAAACGAATAATACGTGATTAGAAGATTGCCCTATCAACGTCAATATGCCCCATACTAACTCGGTCACGACCTCGGTCGAACAAGAAGTTAACTTTAAGAGCTATATAAGCAACAGCAGAAAATGTAAGCGGCAACGTAAAGAGTCTAGAAGAACTGATGCCTCGAATCGATGGCCCAGAACAGAAACAGCTATGTTTGATCGCAAGATTAGTGCATTTATGTGGTATACCAATTTCGAGCAGAAGCCAGGCGATGTAAAGCCACTAAGTTCTATTGAAAATGATCTCTGCCGATCGTATAGCGACAACTTATGCTTTACAAGTAAAACAAACTATAGCACCTATGCATTTATTTGACTGCTACAGACAAGTATGACATATTTAGACAAAAGGAATTAAAATTTTTTAAAAATCTCAGGAAGAAGAGAAGAGAAAAGTTAATAGAGAAATGGAAATTGATTGGGACAATAGCACCAAAGGCCGGTGTACATATTTTTTTATTTCATCGATTAGAAAGTTGATTAATACAGAACAAAGGCGGTGCGATACCAAACCCAGTTACCCACAAATCATGGAAATTTTGCAAAGTTCCTAAATAGAATAAGGCTGAGGTATACGTACAATGCGGCTTGCCACTACATAGTATAGGCAAACGAAAAAGGTGCACTTAAGATGAAATGATATTTCACAGTTACGAATGTAACGAAGATAAGATATCGCAGTACTAAACTAATATTGACCTTAGAAGAAAACTGGGCTGCCATAAGTGCCTTTGTAGTAACAGTAGTAAAAGAAAATTCCGGAAACTATCGCGAAGACAATAATTTAGACGAAGCTACGAGATAGAAAATATGTAGACAGTAAAAATACTTTGGCCTCACAGAAGTAATGCCAACGCGGTTTTGACATGAGGGGGAGGGGGTCAATTGTGCTATTGAGAGCATGGTAGTGCCTTCTACTTATCGCACAGTGATAAATGTATTACATGCTGAATCATTATTGATTTAACGGACTCCATAAAGATATTAGTGAAAAAATTCGTAATGCGGGTGGACACAATGTGTATTGAAGAAATATGTATGCGAAAACGTTTGTAGAAGTACTATGGATATTATCCTTTTCGGACAACCTTTTCGGAAAGATATTTTCCGACAAAAATATCATTGAGCTATGAACATAACCACAGCATCGGTTCAGCAGATTCTTTGCGTCATAGAAAACCAGGAAAATAATTAATAGAAAAATATAGTAAATTATTTTCAATGGGGCCATCATTCACTATCATCTGATTTGGAATATTTTAAAATAGAATTACAGGATTAGTTTAGTATCGATGAATATTTTAGAATAGTTGCAGATGGTTCCAAATGCCCAACAAGAAAATGGTGCTATCAGTTATATTATAATATATTCCAAAAATAATATGGCAATCCTACAGGAGCAGAAATGCTTAATAATTTTACGGAGTGCATTGAAAAATATAACACAAAATGTGGAAATACATGTGCTGCAATATCAGATGATCGAGAAGACCTTGTGATTGTTGTGTGTTCTGCAATTATGAAACGCGTACACAAGTATCTAAAATCATCATCTGAAATAATGTTTGTAGACTCATTGGGAAACATGGGTCGCCACAACAGTAGAGTTTTTCTTTTATTATACCTTCCCGTAGTTGGAGTATTGCCCGTTGGCATGTTAATAACATACAATGAATCAGAAAAAACTATTTCTAAAGCACTTGCTTTATTTAAAACAATTTTGGATAACGGAGCCTTTTATGGAAAATCTGGTTCAACATTAATAATCACCGATGAATCTGCTGCTGAACGGAATTCATTAGCCATATGTTTTCCTAATTCAACATTACATTTATGCAAATTTTATGTCCTTCGAAGTATAATGCGATATTTATGGGATAGTAAACACGGAATTCACAAAGATGAGAAAATATATTTGTATAATTTATTTAAACATTTGGTAAACATTGAAGAAGACAAATTCCGTGATAAATTTGAAATATTTCTAAATGATAATGTCGTACAAAAATATCTGGATTTGATAAGATACATGGAACATTATAGAAAGAGATCTCAAGAATGGGCAATGCGTTACCGTCTCTCTATGTTAATCCGTGGTAATAATACAAACAATTACTGTGAAGCTACATTAAAGGTACTAAAAGAAAAGATATTACACAGAAGAAAAGCTTTCGGTATAGTGCAAATGTTTGATTACCTGACTAGTAGCTTCGAACATTATTATGAACGAAAATTTTCTGACAAAATAAATAATAGAACAGAAGGCATAGCAAACTGTAAATATTTTATCAGAGAAGATAGTATTCAGAATTTAAAATGCAATACAATGGATGATAATATTTATCAAGTAGTATCAGATAATAATGAATATTATGTTAATACAGCCATATAAATATTCATATTTTACGGGAAAAACTGGTGCCCCCTGCAAGAATCAGTATGGTGTAATAAAAAAATATAAATTAACTTCTAATCAGTTTCTACCAATAAAGGACCCAAGACAGAAAATGGATAACAGTGCTAGCAAAATTAATCAACTGCAACTTTCCTTCAGGCTGGTTTAATAGTTTAGCTACTGTAAGGACCAGTGATCATGAAACTACTTATTCAGATAATTCTCATTCACAAGATCTAAAAAATAATACCGAAAATAAAAACATAGAAAATGTTGTTGGTATAGTTGATAATGACTTTACTTGTGAAGCCAAAATTAAAGAAACGGAGAATAATTTGAAAGAAGCAGTAAATATCATCACAGAGAGGTTCAAAAACAATCCCGATGTTTACCTCCAACCTATAAATAAATTTTGTGAACTAGTAAGAGGCACCAAAACTGACTCTGCAATTGTATCAGCATTGCACACGTTCGGAAAATATTCTGCACTACCTACAAAAAAGAATGGTCAACATGGCAGAAAAACTGGAGTACAACCCACTGCAATAGCACGTAGAAAAAATCATTTCTACCTCAGGTTGGAGGTAGAAATGTTGCTTTTAGTGGAAGACCTCCGAAAAGTCACCAAGAGCACACATATCCCAAACGGAAAAGAGAAACACCAACAGATTTAGCTGGTCCAAAAAATCAAAAGTACCTCACTTAAGTTTTTGATACAGTATAGAGAAAACTGTATAAGAAACTAGTTCTAATATAATTAGCATAATCCATTTATTACACTATTTTTTACTATTATTAACAATATTATTATTTTTTTACTATGTCACTATTATTTTTTATACTATTTCTTACTATTTTAAATAAATAAATCTTATATAGATATGCTTTTATTCTACCTTTTTTCTTTGTTTATATATTAGTAATTACCTAATATTTGTACAGATACTTTTAAAAACTTTTTGTAACTCCATAATGCAAATTAATGTAATATAAAATAACTTCACTCAACGTTTATAAGCGATATAATAGTTACCTTATTAAATAGTACTTATAAAAGCATTATAATTCATTTAAATTTGCCGCTATTGTTGTCCTATTCAGAAGAACCAACAGGGCGAGGTATTTCATCTCCTATTCACAAATACACTAGGTGTAGAAATCTCGCCATCGAACTAGCCATCTACTAAATGAAACGATTTTATTGGAGGAGTTGTGCCGGTGGTGGGAAAATGAAGGCTACCGTAGATGTATATGCAGAGAGTTGCTCTATCGCATTTAGCATCATTGCGTTGCGTTAGAAAATTATATAAGAAAAATTTAAGGCAGCAACTATATTCGATTATAGATATATTTTCATATAACATTTTCCTTAAAATATTTTAATTTTTGTAATTACATTTTTAGCGAAATATTTTTAAACCATTTACTTCCATTAGCTAATCAAGTTCTTTAATTATTTCTCCTGGCGTTTAGGAAAATTTCTCATTTCAAATCAGACTAGGATTTAATTTAATAATAAATTTAAATCCGTAGTGTAGAGATTTGTAAACGGAAGTGCAGATTTTCATCTATTATACGTAGTGTAGGATTACTAGAAGCATTTAATTGCAAATCAGTCAAAATTAATATTGTTCGCTGATAAATAAGACGAAAGTAATAAAGAAATATTTATACATTTAGAGGTGAAAAATTACATAAAATGTTACATATTTAATATTTAATAATTGAAACAAAAAGTATTTCAAACTTAAAAATTATATAAATTGGAATACTTCTTCTTTTATTTATTACAGACACTGCAAATCACTTTCACACACTTTCACAATTTATCATAATTTTGCTGAGATTAATTTAATGAACAAAACGAGTGTGAAAAGGAAACTTAGTCAATACAATTGAATAAGTGATTTTATGCACTCTGCTTAAATTGTAACTATAAATGATATTGAGACAATAAAAGAATCACCCAAACCAACGCGAAACATTTGAAGTCGTTACGAACTTTTCGCGGCGAATTAAATTTTGCGTCATCTGCGGCGAGACATGTTGGCGCGATAGTTTAGCAGCTGTATAGGTTTGACCATTGTTTTTAATGGACAGCGTTTTGTTGCGAATAATACGCCGCGAAACATTCACCACGACTGCGAATGTTTCGCGTTGGTTTGGGTGATCCTAAAAACTCTTGGGTGATTAGAATCAGGACGGTATCAAATAGGGGTCAAAGGGACGCACGGCATCCGAGCGGCAGATCTTGTGGGTGGGGGGTTGGCAAGTAATTAACTGGAAATACTAAATGTTTCTTTGCCTAAAATTTAGCTTTTCAGGGGCGCCAAATTTTGCCCCGCATCCTGACGCTAATTTACGTAGGTGCGGTTGTGATTAGAATTGGTGATAAGGCACCTTGTAGGAGTAAAAGTGTTTGGTACCCCATTGATGGTTTGGTAAGCTATTGATAAGGAGGGGAGAGTATCAGCACCATTTATCACCAAGGACACAATAAACAGAGAAATATACCTTAAAGAGTGCATACTCTTTAGTCACAAGAAATAATAATCTAACAAATTAGGTGGATGGATATCGTTTTGCTTTAGAAGCAATCACATTAATTAAATATTTAAGCAGGTAATCTTCGAAAAATTGCGAATCATATATGAGAGACCACAAACCTAGAAAAAAATTCTGACAATGATGTTCTGTAAAAAGAGGGTGTTGATAAAGCTTAAATACCTTATAGAGGAAATGGCCATCCACCCAAAAGTCCATCTGAAATTTTTGCGGTCTCTCATATATGATTCGCAATTTTTCGAAGATTACCTGCTTAAATATTTAAATAATAATCTGTTAAATTTTCCACACGGAAACAAGCAGTTAAAATTCTTCAACATTATAAAAAGTATGATTAAAATCAATAATGACATTTCGTCAAGATCTAGAAAAAATGTCATGAAGGACATTAAAAAGAAGCTTCGCATTACCAGAGATGAGGGACCTGTATGTTCTGTTTGGCATTGTTCATGTTTCAACTTCTGTTGGTGGTTATTTCATTTTGAACACGCTGTATTAATCGAGCAGTATTCATGTTAGTTTCCGAACCAATATAATCATATTTGCCTAATTAAATAAATTTTACATCCGCTACTGCTTAACTACCTGATTAACTTTAACACTATTGCAAAGGTCTACGTAATATTCAAAGTTCATATCATAGGTTTCCTCCACATGACTTTCATTCATAATGTTCTCGCTTTTCAGAGAATTTAATAAATACGAGAGAAACCAAGGTCAGAATTTTAATAGCAAGCTAGAGACCGATAGTAATATAGGTTTATAGACGCCTACGTATTATGTTAAACAAACAAGGAGAAAGAAATTATTTTATTGGTATAATTGTTGAAAATATATTTAGTTGAAAATATTTTTGTTTTAACATTAGTAATACATAAGTTAGTTCTTGTAACTTAGATATTTATAATATTTTAAATACTAATTAATAACGTCCATATAAATAACAGTAGTTTTATTATGAAGCAAAGTCAATAAATATATAAGGTATTAAATAAATTTCCGCGCAGATTTAAAATAGCAATAAAGTACAAAAATGCAATCAAATGGTAAGGAAATGGAATAAATTTTGACAAGATTATACGATGGTTAAAGAGTTAAAGAATTTAAGAAAAAGAGAAGAAAGTGAGAGTTGTAAAAGTAAGACTGAAATTCAACTGTGGATATGGGAAAAACATTGCAAAATGGGATTGTGTGATAGCTAGAATAAGGAAGTGCCCAGGAATTGAGTTGGGGAAAGTGCAATGGGAATGGAAGATACTGGAGATGTAACAGTAATGGAGATATAACAAACGAAATGGTAATGTAACAGTAGAATATGTTAGAAAAGAAATAAGCAGGATAACAAGGAACAGTGTAGCAGACTGTATGGATTTAAATGGGGTATGGGCGTTGACGCGGTTTATGAATGCAGTGCGGAAATGTATAGAAATGAATGGAAGCAAAGAGAAACTGTGCGGATGTATAAAAGAAAAGTTAAAACGGATGCGGGGAGAATTACAAAGTGATGACAATTATGAATATGATTTATAATGGGTGCAATAATAATGAATAAGGGAATGGGAATAGGCAGCGCGGACAATATAGTTACCTTGAATTATATTATAAATCAGGACGTGAGTAAAGGGCGCAAACAAGCTATATCTGCTGTTTACAAAATAGAAAATCTGCGTTTAACAAGTTTGTTAGAGAGAAATTAAAGAATAGAATGGAAGTGATAGGTATATCAGAGTTTTTGTGGAATGAGAAAATGTTTGTATGATGGTACAAAATAACAGCGAGATTGGGAAAAAGTTTATAAGAGTGATTTATTGTGAATAACAATTTCAATATACAGGGGTATACTCTTTTATAGGGACAGTAAAGTTGTCTCCTAAAGTAAAAGAGATCAAAAAATGTTTAAATAGGGCAAAATATAAATATTAAGAAAGAAAGAGGTGTAGGTATACAACGGATAGGTAAGAAAGAGGTATACAGCGGACACCAACATTTAAATTTTCAGAGCCATATATGAAATTATTGCAAAAAAGGATTGTAATTTTCTATTTACTCTAGCATTCTTATTTCAGAGAATCTTTAAAAAACTGTAATATAATTTTTTGTTGCATAGGTAACATACTTGAATTTACCATTAACATTTATTTAATATGTTATCGGCATATCATCATAGCCTTCAACTAAATCGATAAATGAGTAAAACTTTATTAAAACTAAAATTCAAAAAAACCATCATTTAAATAAATAAATAACGCAGTTAGCAAAATCTGCATTTCGAATCGTCGATATATTTGCAAATTCTCTGAATATATTTTATAACAATCAATATTATTTCATTCAATTAGGTAATGTATAATTATAATATATTTAATAATATTATAAGTTACTTATTGTTTGGTTTTCATCCATTTTTATTATGTCTAATTTTTTTTTGATGCGGAAATTGGATGTTAATAAAAGTATAATTTAAGGAAAGCTTGCATTGAATTATACTTTTATTAACATGCAATTTCCGCAACAAAACAAAAAATTATATATACATTATAACTTACAAAATGATATTTGAAATTTAAGATCAAAACTGAAATTAATAAATAAACGCCTACGATAAAATTAATTTCTACCACCATCTGCATTTGACGTATTCATTCATTCCTTCGAAATTTCTTTGCAAATTCATCTAGCTATCAGTTCATTGTGTTTCTCCCGTTTTTTTGATGAATATTTATTCTAAATGTAATTTGAAGCATATTTCAAGTGATCCTCCGTCAGGAAAAGAAATTATTAGATATCGATATTTCAGTTATATTGAGATGCGCTGAGCTAGCATTACGAAGATCTAAGCAATATTGCTTTAAAATAGGTTGGTATAATTGCCAATTAATATTTAAATACCAGCATTTAAGTTTACTAATTTTAACTTATGTACTACAAAATTATGTTTCGAAGGGAGTGTTTCAAGGAGAAGTATGTTTTAGGAGAATTACCTCTATGTGAATTACCCAGAATATTTGTTTAACAAAGATACAATTAACTCGGATGAACCATTTTGTCGAGATTTTCGTCACGTTACTATGAGATTTTTGTCACGTATTTCACAATTAAAAATGTTATGTAATATCTTTACATAGTGCAGCAAAAAAATCTTGACCTGAATATATGTTAAGATGCGCCTAAAGCTTTTTATGAATGAAATGTCTTCTTGTGACTAAGAGAAAAATTAATAGTAATACTTATTAAGAAATGGATTAAAATTACAATTTAATCGATTGGGACTCACATTGTTCTCTGTCTTTCTAATTGCATTTTATTATAGAGTAAGATTAATTTAATTAGTATCTCTGATAGATGAAATAACCATGTAAGAGTTATTTTATAAGTTTCATGTATAAATTTTATATAACATTATAAAAATGGATTTATTGTATTAAAATAAATTAAAATAATTTTATAATTATTAGAGTTTTTACTTAGAGTACTAAGTAAATACTTTTTTAATAGTCCAGAGCTGAATAGTACGCACAAAAATTTTCTGTACATAGAGGCTTAAAAATATATAGAGGCTTATATAGAAGCGCACAAAAATATATAGAGGCTTAATGTTATCACTAGTATAAGTAAGTGCTTAAAAAAGGTATTGAACTGAAAAATGGGTTATGCATTTTTCTCCTGGATAAAGATAGGAAATTTTAAAATATTTTCAACGATGATAAATAACTGTTTAGTAATATGCTAATTCTTCAACATCTTTGGTTGCGAACAATCCTGCCAAAAAGATTCAAAAATTTTATACAAATTTACCGAAATGTGCAGCTTAACAATTGTGATTAGAATTCAACGATATTTGCTACAAAGAACAAATAGCGTTGACTAAAGTTATAATAACCTTTCATTATTTTTTTTTTCGCTTGCATCTCCAAAGAATCTCAACTGCAGCACCTTTAAAAAGGCGACGTCATACACGAGATTCTTCTTTGGGCAGATGACACGTAACGACTCTCTAAATAGTCCTTACGTCATAGTCGGGTCGTGTGACCGAAGTAAACTCAAAGTGCCCAGGATTACGGCCTTTTGCATCTGACT
>WYDF02059739.1:0-11802 GCA_009867245.2 Adranes taylori
AGCTTAAAGCCCTAGACACTTCTGCTTTGGAAATGTTTCTCCATATAATATGATAAAGGAGCAATTGGACTTGGACAAACTATTTGGGCATATATATATATATATATGAACTTTGTTTAAATTTTGGCGTGTTTCGCACACCAGCTTGCTTAGATCCTCTGAATTCTCCTACGCAAGCATTCGCCAACGCTTTGTCTACTTTTTAGAAATTTCAAGCAAGACAGTCTGGCGTGCTTTTCACGCCTGATTGCCTTGAACTTTTGATCTTGCCTCCGCACAAATTCGCCAACACATAAATCCTCCAGGTCTGAGTTACTTTTGGGAAATTTCTAACACTCTTGCTGAAATTTCTAACACTCTTGGCTTGCTGTGCACATATCAAAACGATAGAAAGCCAGATCGCTAGAAAGGCAGTAAATATCAAAAAAGTCAAAGGCCAGATGGCCATAAGCCAAAAGGGTCAAACGAATAGGTAGCCAAAAATACAGAACGCTAAATGGCAAAAAATGCTTCGAAAGCCAGAAGGACAGAAGCCAAAAATATCAAAATGGTAGGAAACCAGAAAGCTAAAAGGAAAGTGATGTCAAATATTGTTCTCCTCAAAATTAACATGCGAAACAAAATAAAAATTCATTTTGTTTATAAAACGTGTATTACATCATTTGCATCAATAATAATCATAAAATTGTACATATGTATACATATAGATAACGCGCCGCATATATTGTATCAGAGATAAGAATACAGATAAGAATTTATTACAACATAGCGTTTATTTTCACAAGCGAAATCTCTTTTGTCGAATGCAGTTAGTTTAAATAAAAATAGAAAACACTCGGAAAATATACATTAAATCCCAACATTAAATTGCAACATTTGAGATTCTGAATAAAATACATTCTATCCTCACGCAATAATATAGAAAGTGTCCTAGAAACTAATGTATTTGCGGTGAAGTCTACATAGCAACGGAACAGGCGATTATATTGAAGGGCTTTGCGAAAATGGTGAAAGAACAAGGATATGACTATTTTTGCAAAAAGTACTACTTTCTTACTTTCTCATAAATTACTATAGATATTAGTTTAAAATTTTGTTCATACTGAATAATGGTTCCATAGAATCGTGACCCATTAGTTTTTAGAGTTGAATTGGTATTATTACAAGCAGGAGTCAATAATTGGCTTTTAGCTTTCTACTTTCCTACCCTTTTGCTCTTTTTGCTTCTGCCCTTTGATTCTGTTTCTGATTTTGAACATTTTCTGACATTTTAACGTTCTTGTTGGCCTACTATTCCCTTGATCTTTTTGGCTTTTGGCCATCTGGACTCTTTCTACATTTTCTAGCTTTTTAGCATCCCGGCTTTCTAGCCATTTATTCTTTTGATCTTTTTAGCTTTTGCCCATTTATTTAGTCTGTGACTTTTGACATTTTCTAGCTTTTCAGCGTTCTGATCTTCTATTCTTTCGTCCTTTTTGGCTATATTGCATTTGACCCTTTTGACATCTTCTAGCCTTTTAACTTTCTGGTTTCCTACCCTTTTGATCTTTTTGGCTTCTGCCCTTCCACATTCTGCACCACAGCTCAACCTGAGAATCAGATGGCACTGATTTTTGATCATTAGAACTCAAGTATAGGTCTCCTAGTTTGTTTTTGATTCGTTCGACAATTTTTTCTTTTTTGATTTGCTTCGGAATCAAGAGTTGAATGTCAGCTATGACATCTTTCTGAGTTTGGAAGCGTGCTTCTAGCTCCGTATTCAAATGATCAACAAAAGTGAAAAGATTTATAAGGTTGTGTCCGTCGCCTGGGCCTGCTTGGACATTTTGGCGGAATTATTATTTCGTCTGAATTATTATTTCTCATTTCTTGGGCTTCTTGAAATATTCGCGTGAGTGGAGTTGTTGTTCGCTTCTTAGGAATCTCAATGTGGACATCAGTGTCCGCATGTAGCTGTGTGCTTTAGCTAAGGAAGAAGAAGAGCTAATAACTAAGAAGAGTCTTTAAACTACCATCATTATCTTCGGGTTTCGATGATCCTATATGACCCTACTCATGGTGACCCCATAATGAAACCTCCTACCGTTCAAACAGTCTTGTAAACCGCATAACAAGACTGTTTTTATGAAAGCTTTCAATGTGTTTTCGTTAATATTTAACCGCCTACTTTTCAGAGAATTTATGATATTGTGTTGATGCATCTTCATCGTATTTTTTCAAAGCATTTTTAGACTTTGTAAATGGTTGTGTAACCAGAGTGTGCAGTGGTTGTTTTCCACAACCCTATTCTTTGGTTCCAAAGATAATACTCACTTTTCATAGTGCTCCTTTCAAGGGTTTGGAAAATGTTAACCAAGAATGCTTTGTGAGATAACTTCTTCGAAACGACAAATTTCGTTTAACGGAACAGGAAACTAAAAATGTTTGTCTGTCATACAAATTTGAACACTTCAAACCTTTCGTATCTACTGCAACACTAAAACTGGCATTTGAAGTTTCCTCACCCTGAACAGTGGACACAGATGATCTAAATGGGAGAGGTTTGGAATTATCAGCATTTAAGCAATGCAGATGGATGGAAATGATGACAGACGGAGGCGAAATATTTTTCCACTTGTTTTTTGTTGCTGACAGAAAACCTAAAAGTGACAGGGGGGAGTTTAAACCACATAAACCCCTTGTTTATCTACACTCAGGGGATACTTGAAAATGTGTGGAGAAGTTTGGACGAAAAGGGGATACGGGGATTGATAAGGGGATTAAATGCAGTATGGGAGGGGAAAGAAAAATAATAGGAAGTATAAGTGGTTGAAAGAAGAAAGGGAAATGCCAAAGTACCTATTTTTGTCTGAGAGAAGTGTGAATGTAAAGAAGATGATAGCGAGGTTTAGGTGTGGATGTATGGAGAGAGGTAATAGGTATTGATTGAAGGGGTGTGATTGGATTTGTAGAATGAAAGAGGAAAATTGGGAGCATTGGAGAAGTTCATCTCACGAGTTTGTGGGAAATAGAAGAAAAAAGGAAAGGGGAGAATTGAAGCATAAGTGCAAGAGAAGTATAGAGTATATGGAGTTGTGTTAGAGAGGAACGGGAGGGAAAAAGAATAAAGAAAGGGAGGAAAAAAATTTAGGGAGAGAATGAAAAGCGATTTTCTTCTCTCTTCCGATCAATGTGTTTCTTTAATTGTTTTCTTCATTTTGAGTAATAAATTTATGATTTTTGATTGAATTTTGAATTTGTAAATTTATATTTGTAAATAGATATTTGTAGTAATTAGCAAATTTATGTCAACAAAAGCTTTGAAATAGTTTTTGACATATATGCAAAACTTTTTAACGTAGCGTTTTTATTGAAGCAACTGATATAGGACTACTTTAATACAGATTGTAATGTATGATATTGATGTGCATATTTTCAGCCTCTTAATGGCTCGTCATGGGCTATTATGTAGAGGGGTACAATGACATATGACATATACTATTTGTATTATTATCAACAGTTTTCATAGTAATCAGTGCAACATCGAAACATTTTCTTCTCTTAGTTGCTTCTTAATTATAAAACATAACCTGCTTAGGTTAGTTATACTTTCAATTTAGGTTAGTTCATTATAGTTTCAATTTACATCAGTTAATCTATCTGTAAAATATTTCAATGACTGGATTGTAAATATGCATCACGTCTGTCATGTAGATTGGGTTGCCTATACTGTAAGTCAAATAATTATCGTGTTTTTTGCCGGTATGAATAGTAGTTGTAAGAAAGATAGAAATAAGTTAGTCAGTTAGTTAGCGTGGCTTGGCTCAGATATTGTTTTGTAGCTATCATCGCTAAATACCCGCATTTTGAATAAGCGGATGATTAATAATAAAAATTAGTGGTTTGCAATCGGTTCGGTAAACATTAGTGCAAACTAATTTCCTTTTTTCCGTCCTATTTTTCCTTTCGTCGGAAGTATCATGGGATACTACACAATCAAGAAATTCCCTTATAGCTTAATTGCAATAGCAGATCAAGGCTATTTTCTACTAGGGAGTAAGTGCGAGATTAATAAAATCTATAAATTAGTTATTGTCGCATATAACGTGCTCGCATGCTCCTGATTATCATTACTGGATCAGCGGGTAGAAACATAACCTATACTTTAAAATTATTATATCTTTATTGACTATTATTAGACATTTACAGCATTGTTCTTTCAAGTGTTAATATTTGTATTATTCTAAGGTAGAATTAGATTCGATTTTAATACTGTTTTGCTTTAATTGACTTTTTGATTTATCTTTTGACATATCATTACTCTCTATTTTTTTATTTCGTGTAAAGTTTGAATTAGTTTTAGTTTTGTTTGTATCTGGTTTATTTTTTAACTTGTTTATCGCCTCTTCTGGTGCCTTTTCATCGCTAAGACCTTCGATTAAGTCATTCATTCTCTTCTCATCATCGATAGCTTGATTCGGAATTGTATGAAGATTATCAGCTCCAGGAGCCACAATAGCATTTGGAGGTATGATCATCATATCTTGAGCTGCTGGAATAACAATTTGAGGAGTGCATTTGTACATGCGGTTGATCTTTTCGACATCGAAATTGCTGAAATCTATGCGTTGACCAATGAGTTTATTACCTTCTGGATTCTGTAAAAAGATAACAAATTCTGTTTAATCAATTCTTGTATTTACATTGAAAAACTTTCAAGTTTAATATAAATTATATGACTGAAGAATATGAAGTGTAGACTGGGGGAATGACGACCATTGAGGTAATACCGGCCACACTTTTTTAAATAGTTACGGCATCTATTGGTCACTTTAAGTGACAGCGCCATCTATAAATATAGTGGTATAAGTGGTTGAAAGAAGAAAGGGAAATGCCAAAGTACCTATTTTTGTCTGAGAGAAGTGTGAATGTAAAGAAGATGATAGCGAGGTTTAGGTGTGGATGTATGGAGAGAGGTAATAGGTATTGATTGAAGGGGTGTGATTGGATTTGTAGAATGAAAGAGGAAAATTGGGAGCATTGGAGAAGTTCATCTCACGAGTTTGTGGGCAATAGAAGAAAAAAGAAAAGGGGAGAATTGAAGCATAAGTGCAAGAGAAGTATAGAGTATATGGAGTTGTGGTAGAGAGGAACGGGAGGGAAAAAGAATAAAGAAACGCGAATAAAGAATATAAATATGACAAACCTATTTACGAAATTACAGCTATCCAGGTTAGGTACACTGTTTATTCACAATTCCACAATTTATGATTTATGTGTTCTTGTTATAAGAATTTCTCCAATTTGAAGGTACGTATTTTGCATTTCATTTTATATTAAAATATACATGGAAACATTATAATATTGTACATTCCTTGCTCTATCGATGCCAATGACTTAAATTCACTTTCCTTTTAAACATTGTTTCACCAAATAACACTTAGTTATTGTAGTGTGTTTGCCATTATTACCAACAAAGATTATATTGTTTCAGTATGTGGAGATAATGACCCTATAATGTTGCATTTTCCAGATGCCACGAACTTATCAACGGAAAACTAATAAAGCATCATGGACTTCCGAAAATCTGAAACCCGCTTTGACTGCAATTCAAAATTTTGATTTGTCGGTTAGAAAAGCTGCAAAAAAGTTCGGTATTCCAAGAGCTACATTAAAAGATCGTTTGAAATCTGGAAATACCGAGCAGGCGCAACTTGGAAGAAAGGCAGTTATCTTCAAGGAGGAGGAAAAAGAATTTGCCGATGAAATATTAAAATTGGCAAAGTCTTTTCACGGTATCACACTGAATGAAGTGTGCTTTTCAATATGCCAGAGTGAATAATATACGCGTACAATTTAGAGAAACAGATAAGAAAGCTGGCTATGACATGTTTTCGTTCACCAACGAGGAATTATTCTCTGATTGGTTGAAACACTTCCAGAAATGCATTAAAGCCTCTGAACAGGATCCAGCATTGTTAATTATTCACAATCACGCGAATCACTCCACTTTAAATATTTACAATTTTTGTAAGAACAATTTCATTCTATTGTTAACCTTACCGCCGCATACCTCGCATAGAATGTAGCTGTTAGACGTTTGCGTCTATTTTCCTCTTAAAACAGCATATTTTGTTGAATGCAAGAAATATTTAAAAAGTCACGCAGGTGAAAGAATAAGGACGAATGAAATTGCTGAACTTTTTAACAAAGCCTATAGGCGCGTAACAACTCCAGAAAAAGCCATTAAAGACTTTCAAGCAACTGGGATTTCCCTCTAAATCCTGATGTATTCACTGCAGACGACTTGATTTCATACAAAAACATGGATAGAGCATTATCTATCCATGGTCTATCCATGTGATGCTCTATCCATACACAATCGACTCTCGATAGTGATCATAATATTAGAGAGAAAACACTTGAAGCTGATTTTGTTGTAGTAAAAAAAAGAATGTCATTTACTGAAATCCTTACCGCTCCTGGATGTCCGAAAACTACAGAGACAATAACGGACAAGAAAAGAAAGAAGCAGTATTCTCAAATATTCACTGCAATACCAAATAAAGAAGCTCTGGAAGAGAAGCAAAAGATGAAAGTAAATAAGAAAACTGCTAAAACTAAAAAAACTGAAATGGTGCAGAACGCTACGAAGAACTTATTTCAGGAAGATACTTCACTCTCCAAGAAGTATCTTCCTGCCAGTAAGACAAAAACAATGATGCCCCGAGAGACATCTAAAAGTTTGAGAAAGGTTGTGCAGTACCACGGAATTTCATCAAACGACACAGATGAAGAATCTGAAGATGTAGACAGCGTGGGTGAAGATGATCCCAATGGTGACCTGTGTTTAATTTGCGGAGAATTTGGAAAGAATAACAAACTATGGATTAGATGTAGTTCATGTAAAGAATGGGTGCACAAAGCTTGCTCAGACTTTAACACCAAGACTTTTATATGCGATTTTTGTCAATAATTGGGATAATGTTTTTTTATCTATAATACCCATATACATTCTTTTCTGTATACCTTTCGCTTCATTTTGATGTCAAAATGTTAAGGTTAAAATTAATTTTTAAGGTTAAAATTAACTTTGTAAAATCATTAGCTTGATAGTGATAGGGGTGGTCCTATCGAAACATGTTGCATAATACAAAATAGTGGTATTATACTTTTGGAATACTAGTTTCATTGCAGAATTAACTTACTGTCGGAATAATTGTCGGAAGTGGTGAATTGACTGAAAAGGCATCTGCTTTATAATGTAATAATGATCCATAATCATATTGTACGCCTTCCGTGGATGCATTTGGAACTTTATAAAAGTTTTGTATTGTACCTGTGCAAGACATATAAATACAATAAAAAAATATTTTGTCTACTTTTGTGAATGGAAATAAAAAATTTTTTTGAATGTGTAAGTATTGTACCAGGTATAATATTTTGAAATTGAATGGTCACATATTGATCTCGATCCATGCGCGTATGTTCATGATAGAAACCGATATTGTGCATCATTTCATGCATACATGTGCCAAGCTCGACGAGACAAGTATCCGCTTGCAAATTGGTTTGTTGTCTGCCACCTCTACGACCGATCATCGACCAACAACCAGAGGGATTATTCGTTATTGCGATGTAATCTAGATCAGCTGCTGTTTTCGGGACAAACCTACAATTTTAAAGTCATACATAATTATAATCAAATTTTGAAGCGACTAAAAGAGCTGGTGAAAACTAACAGCTCGGATAAATTCACGTTTTCTACCTTTAAGGTTTTGATGTTTGCGCCGTAGAAAAGCTCTTGACGACTACCCTGTTAGAAATCTGGACTAGCCGAAAAGTGAGTCAAGAGCAGCCGCTGACCGCGGAAAAGCGGATAGCGAAGCTGGTACTGGGGCTGGGAGATTCATGGATAGGCGAATTCATGGATAGTCGAATTGAAAAGTTCTTGGCGATTGCCCTATTAGAACTTACCCGAAAAGTGAGTTAAGAGCGGCCGGAGATGCGCGTCATTTAGGTAATTGTCTTGGCGACTACCGTGTTAGAAATTACCGGACAAGTGAGTTGAAATATATTAATTCATTAAATGTTGTGTATAATAATTATAAATAGAATCACTGTACTGCAAATAGAGTTAGCACAAAGCGTAGAAATTAAGAAGTTAATAGTGGATAGGAAAAAGTAGTTTTCTTACTTACCAACACAAGGATTATGGACCATACAGTAGATTCGATCGCATCACTTCATCATTTGATTATTCGGACATATGGTGCCGAACGTAGGCGATCTACGAAGATTTTACCAGGACTCGTGGCATAGTTGCCTATATAGGAAACCACAGACTATGTATTAGATTAACACAGTGTACTTGACACATTCGCAGGACGCGGCTTCGCTGTTCGCGCCGTAGGCAAATACTGCTAGTGAGGAATTCATGGGTTGTCGAATTGAAAAGTTCTTGGCGACTACCCTGTTAGAAGTTACCTGACAAGTGAGTCAAGAGCGGTCGCAGGATGCGGAAACGGTAGCCAAACACGAAGAACGGAGGATTCATGGGTAGGCGATTTATGTGTATACTAGTAAGGTTTTATTAAAATACAGATTGCAAGCGCAAACTACGGATTGTGTCAGTTGAGGAAGCTTTCTTAAATTCTTTATTCTTTTCTTATATATGATTGCACCAATTTGGGCAAACTGAAACCTTTGAATTAATTGTGAAGAATGCGATAAATCGTTGCAGTTACAATAGATCAGTTACTTGGGAACTTACATAGGACTATTAGTTACACAGTAATTAACACCTGTTGACTCAGTGCCGGATTAATAAATCGGCCAAATAGGCCTCTGGGCCCCGTGTGTTGGGGGAGGGGTGGGGGGCATAATGAAACATAATGAAACAAAATATGAAATGTTTAACAAATACACAGAATTATACGAACTAAGCGTCGTACTGCTATCCATAAGGAATTTATAAGAAATACATGTATGAGAATGAAAGCGCGCTCAGTTCACTCATACATCTGGTATCTTGTATTATATCGACGCATCAAGACAAACTGGATTAGTATGTAAATTTAATATGGATTGTTTACAAATCTCGTGGGTTAGCTTCTTGCTCAACATAATGGTAACTACTTAGGAATTCTGGAATTAATTGCGCCTGTACGACCCATTTTTAAGTGCACATTTAGGCAATATGGAATCAGGGTTGAGAAAAAATGCCCGACATATCTTCTACAATTTGCGAAGAATTCATTGAAATAATGGGAAATAAGGTTCTAAATGTTATTTTAGAAGAAATTCAAGAAGCCAAATACTATTCTCTGAGCGTTGATTCCACACCAGATATTTTTCATGTTGACCAATTGACTATAGTGATTAGATAAGTTGGTGCATCAGATGGGGAAGCAGTAGAACGTTTTCTCACATTTATACCAATATTAAGTCGCGTTTGAGAAGCCCTTGTCACTACTCTGCTGTTCTTTTTGGCTAAATGCGATCAAATACCTGAGAGGACAATCTTATGAGAATGTCGCCAGTATGTCAGGACGTTACAATGGTCTTCAAGTTAATATCAGAAATATAAATAAGTTTGCTCTTTACATTCCTTCCGGAGCAAACTACCTTAATTTGGTGGGAGTTTGTACTACACAAAGCTGCGTTGGAACAATTTCATTCTTCGAGCTTGGACAAGCTTTGTATAGTTTTAAATCCGCATCGACCCATCGCTGGGAAGTTATGCTTGAACAACATCGAATTTAGGAATTAGTCTCAAAATAGTTAGCGATGTAAGATAGAGCGCAAAGGCGAATGCAACGATGGCTCTGTCTTAAGGCTGTAACAGCTTCTAGAATGCATTGCGCCTCATTATTTCAGAAGCTAGAGGCAGTGCACGAAGCCAAATGTCTATTAAACAGTATCTCAAAGAAAGAAAATAGCTTTTTGGTAGACTTCTGGTAACTATTTCTGGACCGAATAAATGCTGTAAGTACCAGTCTTCAAAAAGAATCAATTGAATTCTAAATAGCCGTTAATTGTTTTAAATCTCTTTTGGATCATTTAAAAACACAGCATGAAATGTTACATGATTATGAGGAGAAGGCAAATCAGAAGAAAGGCAATGCGCAATATTCTTAGGGGTGTGTTCATCAGAAAAAGACGTCATGACGAGGGAGACGCGGTTGAAATTGTACTTTGGGGAAATGAAAAGTTCAAGACTGAAGCACACTTACCTATATTGGATCACTTATGTGCAGAGATTTCCCATCGTATGAAGCCATGTGAGAAAATTTATTCTTTATTTGGATTTTTAACCGAGTATCCATCGAAGAGAGGCGCAGAAATTAAATAATCTGCTCAAAGATTTTGGGAAACATATCCAGAGGATATTGAGTTCGATTTTGATGATGAAGCAGTACACTTCAAGTATGTTTTGTCACAATTAGGGTGTATCAAAAATATTTAAAACAGTGCCTCCATCACAATTATACAAAATAATTTTTGAAAACAAAGTGGAATCAACTGTGACGAATCCATTAGAAATCTACAGGTGCCACATGATCACAAATACTACTGGAAAATGTGGTTTTTCTAAATTAAAGTTGTTAAAAAGTTGTCATAAATCAACTATGAAACAAGAAAGGCTGAATTCATTATGAATTATATCTAGTGAATTCGATGGATTCAACAGAATTGATTTTGAAGATATTTTGAGAGAGTTTAAACAAATTTTGGTACACTTGGAACAACGTTGTAAGTTAAATTAGAAGGGTCATGGCCCCTGAGATTTCGACTGCCTAGGGCCCCACGAATTATTTAATCCGGCACTGATTCTTGCCATTATCGTATTTAGGACATTCGACGCAAATTGCTGAAAATCTTTAAAATAAATGCCAAATTTTCCGGTATGTAAGTGAAGTGATTTCTCTGAATACAGTCACAACATCAATGTGATAAACAGAAAGTTTGGATCTTATACCTGATACAAGTTCTTTTATGAAATTTATCCAAACCGATTTGAAGCATTTCCAAGTTAGCCTGTGTAAAGTTCGTTGCTTCTATTTGATATGGAATAACACCACTTGGCCATTTTCCAGTACCACTTATATCACCATTTGGACTAAACAGGAAAGAAAAAAAATGTGATTTCTAAACTGAATTGATTAACACAATCTAAAACTAAGCTAAAACACAACAATAAATCTTTGTTTCTAATATATTTATGAGATTCTGTACGAAAATTTTATTTACCTAAATGATGTCAAAAAATTCGTCTCAGGTTCTTCTTCCCATTGGGCGCTTCTTTTCAATCTATCGTGATGATTATAAATTTCATACCTAAAATATTATTATATAAATCTTTCTTTCTTGATGCAGGGCTCTGGATTAACGGATAGGAACTCTATCTGTTTCGTTTTGTCCAAGAGAGTAAGATAAGTACCTTCTTTGTACAAATTTCTTAAAATCTCTTACTGGAACCAATACGTCTCCTATATAATAGCTTCCTGTTTCCTCAGGGTTGATATCTCTGTTAACTATACTTTGCCGCATTTCACTCAATTTAATTCCATGCTTTAAATCAGGGTTTCGGAATATTAACGGTTCTAGAACGATAGACTGTGATTTTTGTACATTTCCTTTTAAGCAATTTACTTACTATTTTGCTCAGGTAAATTTTCAATTCCTTCAAATGAATGATAAATATTTTTTTTCTGTATTTTATGTAGATCGTATTCAATTGCAGCGATTACACGTCTTAAAAATGTCGTTACTACTCTTCGAGTTTCGTAATCTTTAAATGCTCCAATAGCTAATCTCATT
>WYDF02059750.1:0-11802 GCA_009867245.2 Adranes taylori
AAACTTCGACACCGTTTGACCGATCATCATGGAATTTGGCACATATAAGAATTTTTTCATGGAGAAGGTTTGTATGCTACGCACATTGTTGTAACTCGCCACTAGATGGCGTTGCAGTACATCAACTTCTACACCGTTCAACCAATAGCTATGACAATTTATATACATAGATATTTGTATACGGAGAATACTTTTATGCTATTCACTTTGTTGTAACTCGCGTCAGGAGACCCGGGATTGCCGCGGCCCCAGACCATGTCGCTGGTCGCTGCATTTGGACCATATTGGTGGAAGTTTCTTGAATTTATTTCGGCTTGGAATTATTTTATTATTCATACATACCAGGTACCATATGTCTCCATTCACACCATACACAATTATTTCATACTCTAAAAACAATCCTGGTTCACGGTTGAGCGATTGTTAACAAACTATTACTCATTTACACTAACAAGGGATACTAATGAGTTGACACTTCTAAGAGCTTTTAATTTCTTGAAACGTATACAATGAGCCTCTTCTTCAAATCAATCATTAAATTACAAATTTAGAAATCTCGGATGTTCCATTATTTAATGCGTTGTTTGGTTAATTGTCGGTAACGTATATTTCTAGGTTTTATGATTAACTTTATTGTAAACGAAGTTAAATAAAATTGTGTTTTTCTCTGTACAATTTTTATATTATTGAATCTGAATTTTATTGCACTATTAAATATGTTAGTTACATATGTATTTAATATTTATACTTTTTATAAAATAATTTCATTACTCACTTCTGGGATAGTTTACATAATATGGATTGTTCATTTTGAATTTAATGCTTGCTTAGGCCATTAAAAAGTTAATAATATGTAATAAGGAAATAAATATACGTTTCGTATAAATATATTGACAACTATTGTTTGTCATTAAATTTTTTAAATACTTCTATGATAATTTACATTCCCATTATCATTCCTGTTACAATTTATGTGGTTCTTAGCGGAGTATTTTAGTTTCGCTTATCATACGCCTAGCCACTCAATTTCTTTCTCTTGGGCTTTGTAATAAACTCGCAACGTATTTTAACTATACCTGAATGCCAAACATATGCCACAAGCATGATAAATAGTAATGCTGGATAATGAATAAAGGGAAAATAAAAATTTGAACTCGATTAAACTCCTACCCGAAATCAGATAGTGACCAGTATTTTAACAATTACATGTAAATATGTAATTATAAACAATACGTAATGTTTTATACTTTAATCCTTTCAACTCCAGATTTTTTATGACATACCTGAACTAGGGTTACCAACCTTTCTCTTTAAAGAGTACATATAACGTTTTTGACAAGTATAATACGTAGGAATTGCTATATAAATGTGTAGCTGGGCCGAGTTGGTAACCCTACCTGCAACTCTAATGTACTTTGTTGTAATTTCAAGCGAAAAACGATAAATTTTAAATAAAATTTATTTTTATAAAAATTTAAAGAAAACATATGCAAATGGCATTCGAATGATTAGATATGTGTATGAATTACCAAATGTCTGCGATGAAAATATTTCCTGAAATATATTTCCTGAAAACTAAGTATTCTTTCTGATGAATTTTTGAACGCTGATTTCACAAAAAATAACCAAAAACTTCCATCACGTACAGTTTTTCACAATATGAAACAATCTGTTTTCAGTCTTTGTATTTTTATGAATATACAATTAATATGTCATTAATTTTTGTTTGTCCGCTAAAATTCATTAATGTATATATATATATATATATATATATATATATATAATTTAAAAAAATGTTCGATACACATAAATAAAAAAAGGAAAGAAATTAATAAAATAGTGTATACAATTAGGTGAAGTTCATTCATTCTGTCACTTCCTCTTAAGACAGACATGTGGCCCCAACTCTAAACACAGACGTCACTGGCGCCAGAGAGACTACAGTCGGTACATCCCCACTGTTCCATTTTGTACTGTCATTCTTAGTTAAGAGTTTTGCAAATGAAGACGGTTTAAATTTTTGCTGATTTTTATATTCATTTAACGTCTAGAATACGTGTTTTTATAAGAATTTTCTTTTCCAATTTAGATTTTAGTTTTTTTAATTGAACCGTCATACCATTTAATCAGTGATTGAAATTTATTTTTGTGATTGTGGATAATTTTGTAAAATGGCTACAAGGGGCTGTTCTAACAACTCTAACCAATTTTGCTACATCTGCGGTGAGCTTACAATCAAGAAACATCAAAGAAATATTACAGATTTTCTGAAGAAAGTGTACTATGCTTATTTTGGTGTCAAGCTGGCAGACCAGGATAAATCTTGTGCCCCACATATCATCTGTTGTATTTGTGTGAAAGAATTGAAACAGTGGTTGAGTGGAGAAAGAACAAGAATCTCTTCGCTTCGGAATCTCGATGATCCGGAGGGAGCTAACTAACCGCAGTGATGACTGCTACTTTTGTTCCTCAAATGTGCATGGGTTCAACGCCAAAAATAGGAAGAATAGGAAAAATAGGAGGTATCAGATATGTCTCATACCCTTGGCGATAAATGTCCTTCGTATGCGACCGTGAAATATTGGATTGCAAGCTTCAAAAGAGGTCAATTTTCCATTGAAGATGGAGACCGATCGGGAAGGCAAGTTTCTGTGTCCGTCCCCGTAAATATCGACAATTCATGACTTGATTTGATCAGACCATCGAATTGAGCTAAAACGAATATCTAAGTCACTGAATATTTCGTATGAATGCGTCCATCATATAGTTCACGTCGATTTGGACATGAGAAAATTTCTGCAAAATGAATCCCCAAATGTCTGAATGTTGACCAAAAGCGTGTGAAGGTACAAGCATCTGTGCTCGGTTTGAAAACGATGCAGACTTCTTAATTCGTGTTGTTACTATAGCCCAGAAACAAAGCAGAACTCGATGGAATGGAGATACTCTGGTTCTCCAAGGCCTAAGAAATTTCGTGTTCAAAAATCTGCTGGAAAAGTTCTTGCTTCAGTTTTTTGGGATTCCAGGAATAATCATGATTGAGTTTCTGGATAAGGGTAGAACAATAACTGAGAATTACTATTCGACATTACTGACCACTCTACGAGAGAAAGAATTATGGAGTGAAGACCCGGAAAGTTGTCGAAAGGTTTTAGGTTTTGCAGGACAATGTCCCTGCACACAAATCACATGTTGCCATGCAATCAATTCGTGATTTAGGTTTCTAATTACTCGAACACTCCGCTTATTCACAAGATCTGGCTCCGTCCGACTATCATGTCTTTCCTCAACTGAAAAAAAGTTTAAAAGGTCGTAAATTTTCTTCCAACGAAGAGGTGATAGAAACTGTGGAGGCCTGATTTACAGAGCAAGATTTTTGCAGGTTGGATGTAATAAATGTATACAATTAAGAGGAGAGTATGTTGAATAATAAAATATTTTGACTTTCAAATTTTGCTTGCTTCTATAGTAGGCTAAGAATTTTTCAATACATCCTCGTAGTATACCAACGAATGTTGTTTAATTTCACGGATTCAACTGAAAAATTGTATCTACAGTATTTATATATCTACAGCCGTCCGCTCAGTAGGGAAATAAGAGGACCGGGGAATTCATGGATATTCGATTTTTAAAGTTTTTGGCAGTTTGGCGTGCGAAGCACGCGAGACTGCCATCCAAAAGGCTACTCAAAAGTGAGTTGGCCACGATTAAACGGCCAGCAAAGCTGCCCGCGCCTTAGACAATTACGGAGAGCGGGCGATTCGTAGGCGAATTCTTCGATGGGTAGGCGAATTCTTCGATTCTCGAATTCATGGGTACATTAATACATGGATTTACTAATTCACGGGTACACTTATTCATAGGTAGAGTGTTTTCAGATCTAAAGTCTGCACTTGACAATATTGATAGATAAGTAAAGTGAATATATCAGAAAAATTGTTTAGGGTTGTAAGGCATCCATTAACTGTAATTTCTTTAATATTTAGATAGTACATATGAAGAGACAGTACATATGAATCATATGGTGAATAAGTAAATGCTGAAAAGTACCCCACACGAACTGACATCAATAACTTTTATATTTAATTTTAAAAAAGTGGAACCCGATTTCGGGTATATTTTGCATAGCTCTAATGGGCACTAGAGCATTCTAATGGACAAATTATAATCTTGTCCCATTATAAGACATAGAAAGGTCAGCAGAATACATACCATATGGAGGTATGACATAGAAGCTTATGTTGGTTTCGTGCAGATAAAAAAAAGAAATCTAGGCAATTCCTAAGCATTCAACAATTTTTTCATCCCGAAACTTTCCTGCAGACATTTGTACGCAAATATTTCCTTTCATTGTGAAATTACTATGTAACCCAGAGGTGGCCAACCTTTTTGGAAGCAAGGGCGTAATTAAGAATTTTCCGAGATGTTGCCGGTGCAATGATATGAATGACATCATATATGTTTTGTTTCTTATTATTAAAATTAATTTAAATTTTTTTTTTATTTCTTAAAAAATTTAAGTTTTTTTAATTTTTGTCATTTTTAATTTTGAATCATTTAATTTGATTTTACTTATAGGTTAAAATCTCATTATTTTTTGAAAAAAATGCCCGACGTTCATAAGTGACAAAATGATCACTTTTAATAAAATAAAAACATAAAAGATGGCGCTACTAAAATTCTATAGAATTCGCTAAAATAATATTTTTTGTCATAGAACTACTTATATTTTATCATGTATATAAAAATATATTTAGTCATAATAAAAAATTACTTGAAAATTTCAATTAATAAATAAGTATTTAATTCCAAGAATAGTTGGACAATGAAATTGATTGGAAATAAAATTTTTAAAAAAATTATTGATCGTGGGTCTATAATAGATCGCATGAGACTGCCCACCCCTGATGTAACCCAATTTACAACAACACTTTGAAAATATTAAGATATTGCCGTTTCTCTTATTATGTTTAAAGAAGATTCAGGAAGTTTTAAAATATATAAATCACTATCATGATGAGTTCTCAATCAACTTGATTTTATGGAAAGATTAAGCTTTTAATGATATAATTAATTCTTTTCTTACTCATTATAGATAGACATGATAAATTCTTCTCTTCGTTATTATTCCATGTTCATCGTTACATAAGATGAGGAAAAGATGATATTTTATAACTTCTACTATAGTTTATGTTACGTCAAAAACATTGTTAGATTTATAAATTGATTTTTAAGATTCAACGAATAAATAACACTATAATAATAAGTATTTGCTACAGGCACGTCGTGACCTCATGCAATACTCAATGCCTAACATCGTTCACTTCGGATGCTTAAATTTAAATATAACAATAATAATTGGAGCATAATCAGTTGCATATTGAATTAATCGGTTGAACATTTCATAAAGTTCTTTTTATTAGTGGTCCGAATTAAACATTATTGATACTGATATACATAGTAAATTAAAGAAATTGATATACATAAGTATTTGAGTACGAGGAATATTTTTATGCTATCCACTTTATTGTAACTCGCTTCAGGAGGCACCGAGACACCGGAATTGCCCCGACCACAGGCGCCATGTCACTGGCAACGCCAAAGTCGCGACAAGTAGACCATGTAGCTGGCAGCGGAAATGCGGTTGCGTGGTAGGCATTTAAGTGTGCCAACGTTTCGCCAAAGTCACATCTGGTATTCTCGAGGCTTACAGAAAGTTTGAAAACTTATTTTTTTATGCGTTCCGCATACTACCTTGTTATTCTCCTTTCTACGTCAGCGTTTACCGCACCTGCTACGGTGACGCATGTTGCTGTGTCTACATATGTTGTTGATGGTGATCGTACACTGAGTGGTTGAGTGGATGATGATGGTCGTACCGCAGATGCGTTTTTGTCTGGTCTGTTGTTGATATGAATTATTTGTTGTTGATTTTCACGGAATGGATGTAATACAAGTTTCCAAGTGCTAGAAATGTTTTCGTTGTCGTTTCGTTTATTCATCGTATTCATGCGTTTTTCGATTTCTATGGCTTCTCTAGTAATTCTTTTGCTATAGTGGGTTTCAGTGGTTATTGTTCTAGAGTTTTCAAAAGCTATCCTATGACCGGTTGCGGAGTTATGTTGGGCAAGAGCGGACGTGCTGAGATAAATAAATAAATAAACCTTCATTGACATAAACCCAAATTACATTACAATAAGTACAAGACAAAATATTTAATTATAACTATAAAACTAATAATTGTAACAAACTTTAAAAAACCCTTCTAACATCCTCAATCTAAAAAAACACCCTCTATATTTTTCCCTTCCCATCCATTTCGCTTTCCTTACTGTTACCTAGGATAGGAGATAAGTAAAGAGAGAAAACCAATTAGATTAATCCGTTTCTTCCCCTTAGTTTATCCCCGTATCTCATTACTCTTCCATCCTACCCTTACAATTACCTATTCTTCCTCCTAATCTCTTCTAATATTTTTTCATTATCTCCTTATTTTTCCTTCATGCATCCTCCACGTTCCCTCCTCCATACTACACACTCTACATCTTCTATATTCCTCATTCATCCAATACTTATTTCCCCTTTCCTCACTACCATATACCTCTCTTGCCTTTCCACGACATTTAACTTCTGTTCAACCTCAATCTCAATCCTAAACCCACATCCTATAGTACCACTGAAACATAGACCATCCCACACCTCTCATATATCCTTCTTCTTTCTCTTACCCATTCAGTCTCTTCTCCTTTCTTACATCCCATGGCTCCAAAATATACATTGTTCACAATTCTCTCATCCACATCTGTCATAACTTTTTGTTCGAATCTTGCAATCTTCTTCACTCCATACAACCAACATTTTCCTTCATTGAATTCTTGTAGCACAATCTCATTCGTCGTCGATTGCTCTACCCCTAACATACTCTTCCTATATTTCATTATCTTCCCTTTCAACTTTCTCTCTTTTACCGGCCACACTTCTGGGGCATACAACTTAATGGTTGCATTTTAGATTTCAGGATTTGGTGACAGCTGACAAACTGACGCCTCTATCGTAAAGTTTGAAATCTTTGACGGTATTCATACTCGGAATGATTTAACCTACGAGCGTCAGTTATGTTGTTTAGAGAAACTTGAAAAATTAATCTCAGCCAAAAATGAAATTAAATCGTAAACATTTTTGTAGGATTATTTTTACAATGCATCGATAAACATAATTCGACCTTTGGCGATGAAGCACTACTAAGGACCAGTGAACCGTAGTTCGCTGAACGACGAATTTTTATGAAGGTCGTCCAAAATCGGTTCTTCTTCCGGCAAACATTGATGATGTGCGTGAACTAATATTGCAAATGCATCACGAGACTTATCGTGAGATTGAGGCTTCCTTAGGCATTAGTGGGACTAGCACACATTCAGTATTACATAACCATTTGGACGTCAAATAGATTTGATCAGGTTGGATCCCATTTTATTTGACCATCGTCAAAAACAGTCTCTTGCCAATTGGTAGAAACATTATTGATAACGTGCATAACGTGTCAATTGGTCGAAAGAAAAGTAACGATCGTCGTACGTCAAAACATATCTATGACATCGTGATAGGTGTCAAATCGTGGATCTATTTGTATGAGCCCGAAAATAAACACCAGACTATGCGGATTTTTCAAGACGAGTCAAATCCAACAAAAGTTGTTCGCACGAAGCCCTTTAAAGCAAATGGTCGCCTGGTTTTTCGGAAAAACTCGACATACCGCGACCATATCCCATTAATTCAATTAATTAACGGATATGCCGACGCGCATGGGAAAATTTCTTCAATCATTCCGACATTCACGCGCGAAAGGGATCATAGCCACTACGCTATTTTATGTTTCACTGCTCTGCTATACGAGAATGGTCGGTGTCCTTCGCGATACAGATGATGTTTCTATATGTGTAAATCTCTAGCTTAATATTTCTTTTCCAAAAGCGATTTATTATTTCCTAACTGAAATTTTTTTATCATTTATTTCTATTACTCATTTTTAAATAATTCATTAAGCTTTTCATCCAGTTGTACTTTCAGCTCATCTCTGATTAGTTATTAGTTCTACGAATTTTAGCAGAAGGCGTTTTCAATGCGATGCTTCTAAGATTTTGACCGGAATCGATTACGCACATTTTCTTTCTATTTGCTTTACATCTCTCACAAAATCGTCACATGTTAATATTTAAAGGTACACTACAGTCTATTTGTCTCGAGTCTTTCTAAATGATTGAGAAATACGTCTAAGAAGTTTTGCTGCTCCAACTTAGTTACGGCAGCTCCAATTAGTGGTTTCAATGCTCAACACATTAAAAGAATAAATTATCAACGGTGTAATCCTCATATCCTGACATGTTTTCGCATGTAAAGAATAATTTACTGGGCTTAGATTTTACAATAAACGGCATTTAAAAATGATGCATCTTAGCGTATTTCTAAGATGCATAACTACCAATCCAGAAGTCTGCGGTCCGAGCCTCAGCTTGGCCGAGACTTTATAGGAGGCCCATGGCCACTTAGGAAGGTAATAGTGACGCATCATGCACATCTATAGGGCTGGATGTAAAACTCTGGCTCAGTGTGTGCACGTTGGTACGCACTATAAAGATCCCCGCACGAGTTAATCAAGAAAGGCTGAAGGGCGGCAAAATTATCCGGCATACTTCCTGTCGGCAGTGGTGCGATAGAACTTTAAGTTGAAAATAGGCCCACAGTAAAAAATTTATGAACAACAACAACAAACACTAACGCCAGCAAATGTGTTTTGTCAACACATTGTGTATGATTTTACTAGACTTCTAGTAACGGAAAAAGTAACCTTCATTTGAAATAAAGTTTAGACCATTTTTTAAGTTCTAGTTCAAATTATAATGCGATCTTAGTCCTAATTAATCATCCATTTTTTTTTTATTGATCCAAAAAATTTTATTGATGTTTACTTTGTTTTTAAGATATATAAAAGTATTATTTTCGTACGTATACGCAAGAGTTTACAGATGTTACCAAAAAATCTTACATTAAAATGTCATTGACTTCGTTGCTATCAGAGATGCAAAACTCTTACACAAGATCCGACAGTACAATTTAAAGAGCTTTTATTTGTTTATATAGAACGAATTTCAACAAAATGAATCTAATCATCACATTTATTATAATTATTTAAACAGCATTTATTATGTGATTTTCCAAAAGCTTACTTCATGAATCTCGTCTATTTTTAACAGAAGAGTAAGTTGAAGATGGGGAGGCCCAAATGCTCTTGTCTAAAGACTTGGCATTCATACATCGCTCAAAGCTGTGCAAATGTGTATTTGCGCACAGATTTGTCAAAGGTTGCACATACATTTTTATTTTCAGAGCACTTAAAGTTCTCTCACCCTCTAAGCTGCGCACACTATTTATTCCTTTCTACGCAGAAATTTTATATAAGAAAGAGAGAGAGAGAGAGAGAGAGAGAATAGAGGGATGTCTTTTTAATTTTACAATAGCTTTAATAAAAAGCAATAGTTTAAATTTCAGTCCTTTATTGTTTTTCAAACTACTTGCCACCATTGTCGATGCAATTAGGAATTCTCTAAAATCAATTGTTAAAGCACTTATTCCACTCTTCAATGAGTACGCTCGAAATGGCCATTTGGAAAGAATCGACTGCAACTTCATGGGATTGAAATCGTTGACCGCGCAGTGCATTCTTGATGGCGGTGATTGTGAAACAATCGTTGGAATTTAAGTCAGGGCTGTACGAAGGTTGATCAAGCAATACGATGTTTCGTTGCTCCAAAAACTGAAATGCTTGTCGAGCAGTGTGAGCACTCGCATTGTCATGGTGAAAAATGATCCGAAGCTGTGGGTGGTTTTTTCGCAGCTTAGAAATGATTTCAAGCAAACAAAAGGTTTCGTAGCAATCAGCAGTTACCGTCCTTCGATTTTGTAAAGGAATTGTAGCCACATGTCCAGATTTTGATACAAAAGTTGCGATTATCTTTTTCGCGACACGCAGCGGGAACAGATGACTTTGGTTGTACTCTCCTCATCTTGAAACACCCCAACAGTACACTGACGTTTATTCTTGGGTTCATAAGAATAAATCCAAGACTTGTCACCACTGACGATACTGTACACATTTTTGGAGCGTTCTCTGTTGAAACAATTCATAGTTCTTCGCCAGCAACTGACACAAACCACCATTTGTTCCTCCCTCAACAGATGCGGGATCCAACGACAAACTAATTTTTTTACGCCCAACTCAGCATGTAAAATCTTTTGGATTGAGGTCTTAGAAATGCCCAAGGAACATGACGATCTTCATTAATCATCTAGCGCACAGCATTAACAATGATTAACGCCGGGCGAGGATTATCACTGAAATGTGTACGTCCACGTTTGAATTCAGAGTACCAACGAGAAATTGTCAATTAATGTAGTGCTTCACTATCAAAAACACCAACCAACTTGGCAAGACATTGTTGTTGCGATAAACTTCTTCCGACTGTAGTAAAAAATTATCGCTCGGAAATGCTCTCGATGCAATTCCATGTTTCTAAACTCCTTGCTAACTTTCGCGTTCACTGTGACTAGCCACTTGTTGCATTTTGATGAAATTTTCACCATGTGTCAATATAATGTTGAGGTTAATTTCGGAACCATATGTTTTGTTACTTTCGCCCTCCATATGGCTATATACAAAATTTAAATGACATCCCTAATGTGTGGTTAAACTTATATTAACATTTGTTTTGACTATTTATTCAAACTGGTGCCATTTTTTAAATATTTCTAATCCTCTTACCAAGATTCGTAAATATACCGGTCGGTTTCAATAATTTATGTAGAAAATAATTGAAGATATCTTTTACAAAGTCACTACCTTTTCCCAAGTGAAAAACGAAGAGGAATGAGGATAAGAGGGGTCTAGGAATGAGAAAAACTGTTCTGTTTGGTGAACAGTTCTTTTGAGAACGTGAAAATTTCTTCACTGTGAAAACAAACAATTCCCTTTACGAATTGTTCTTCTACTACAATTTCGGGCAACTAAAAAGCACAGTGTTAAGAGCAAGTGTTCCACATTTTTAATGTAATTTAGTTTGGCTATTAGATTCTAGTTTAGTTTCTAGAGTGATGTAATGTTAAGATAATGATTTCAAAATGTCCGAAATCAGTGCACGTATGTGACAGACAAAGAGTTGTCTTTTTCATAATGAAACCAAAGACTTATATAAGTGAATGAGTGTAAATTAAATTGTGGTAATCCTTTCAATCATAACGTAAGTCCTGATTGCTTAGCTTCAATGGTCGTATGCGAAAAACATTTTCCGGAAAGTGATGTCGTGATCAAAAATACCGAAAACTTTTGACAAGAATCCTGTATGACTAAAAGTACGAAAAGAAGATATAAAGTATCTTCTAACTAATTTCATAAATTAAGATCCGTTGATGGGTATAATCCGCCACCTTCAATCAAAAACTAACGAAATTAATCATTTAAATGTTTTATCACATTGAAACAACTGAATCTAGATTCAACATTTCATCGCGTATTGAGTTTATTTTTGGGGATGTAAATATTCAAACAAATAGTCCAGATGACTCATCGGAGACAAAAGAAACAAAAGTATTTAGGTGTCATTTTGGCGCAAAATGGGTCAAATAATGCATATGTCAAAATGATTGCTAAGAAGGTAAGGGGGGGGGGGGCTATAGAAAGAATGCGGTTGATATCGGAAAGAAAGGTTGGGGAATTAGGGCAAATAGGAATGAAGATAATGGATGGATGTT
>WYDF02059761.1:0-11802 GCA_009867245.2 Adranes taylori
CAGATCAGAATTTTTTGCATTATTTATGTTTCAATAGCGTTTTTTACTTCTTCATAAGCGTTTACATTTATATTGGATCATATTTTAAAATATATTAAGCGATTTTTATGATAATTGCTTTGTGTGAATTTTCTTTTGCAATTGGCTTTTTTTGTGATTCTAATAAAATGAACAATCATTTAACCCTTTAATTATCAAATGGCGAAAATATGTAATAAGAAAATTTTTGGGTACACATACTAAGTAAATTGGATATGTATAATATATTTACGTGTTCTTAGAAATTTATTTTAGTTATTTACAAAAATACAAAATGTTGCTTATATGCAACCTTGCTCGTAATATGACGCTGAATTACTGTTTTATTTTTTCTTATGAAATGCCTAGAAATAGTTTCTGCTAGGCACAAAGCAAAGAGCATCTGATCGTTGAGAAATCCGTTGGGCAGTATCGGCTTTTGCCATTAGACCCATGTTCGAACGAATGATCCAAACTGTTATCCTTTTATCTACTGTGGTTATGGTGAAGACATGACATGTCTGCCTGCTGTACTCTTACCTATCCTTATCAAAGCATTAGCAATACTACCCCTAAAAGCTTTCAGTGATTTCTGTTTTTTATCATTTGTTTCCCTCCTTTAAAATGTGACAGACTCTCGCTCGCGGCGCTGCTAACGGAGAGTCCCAGCGACTGTCACAGATGGCGCAAACAAATATATCTATTATTTCAGAACATAACAACCTTCGGAAATATGAATTCTCGGGCGCCAGGTTAGTTTAACGTGAGACCGCACGTTGGAATCGCTCTTATTGTCCCGCCGGTCCTTATTGGGAAGCTGAGGGCATGGGCAGCTATGAGTACGTGAGTTGTCCAGAGGTTCGTGTTCTTGTGGGCGGCTGAAAAAGATTCTAACGGCTAATTAAATGAAACAGCATTAACGATTTAACAAAATAACGTCTATTAGCCTTCTTGACAATATAAACAGGAAAAAAAAATGCAAATTTAAGTATCAATGAATAAATGCCAAATTAAATTAATGATGCAATCATGGAGGTTAAATAAACAATAGAGATTCTATTATAAACAAATTAATAGAGATCAGCGGTACAAATAAAACAGTACAAATGTACAATAATAATTACAAAACAAAATAACAGCGGTGCATCTAAACCAATTCTAAAAATAATAAAACAGTAATAATTTCGGAAAGAATGTATAAATTGTTAATAATACAACGGGACGGCGGGGAGTAAAACTAAATACAGGATATGAATAACGGAAAAGGTAGTTATGTTAGGAGCGTTCTATTACGCGTAACACTGCGAGGCGCACTAGTGTTACTGTTGAGTGACTAAAACTAGCGTTACTATTGCCGAGTGGTTAAAATTAGCATAAACGAAATCATACACCCGCAAAACGTATCGCAATTCGTCGATGTTACTATTGGTGGTGTTACTATTGGTGGTGTTACTATTGGTGGTTAAGACCAGTGTAAGCTAGTATTATACACACTAGCGGATGGTGCGTTACACAAGGAATCATTGTGTAACGTCTTGTAGCTCGCCAACATTACCGCTACGGAGAGTCTGAGACTAACCCCCGTCTTAGCGAGAGTTAGAAACATTCACTCTAGTTAAATAGGAAACAGGTTGGTGGTGGGGTGGGAAGAAACAAACCTATTCAATATACATGCGATAAACAGAACAGTGTATGATATATGATATCGCTTACCAAACGCATTATTTTCTAGGTAACTGTCGCTGGCTGTTGCTTTGATTACTGTCTATGCATTATGCTGTCTTCACTGGTCGCTCTGCTAATTATTGCTGCTGGTCGGCTTTCGTCGAGTTCTCGAAATTAGGAACTAAATAATTATAGTAGCTCGCTATTTATAAGCCTGAGCCATCACTCAACTTTTGCTCTGTTATACGGGTCAGTGTGTAGCCAACCACACGAGATTTGTTACTCGATAGGGTTTCCCCACACAATCCTATGTAAATCTCCGTATTAATTCCAGCCTATGTAGAACACAACACATAATTCCTGTCTCGGCAGTACTTCACACGTTATTGCAGAACTTATGCTTATTGTATGCTTTTATTATGCTTGTGCAAGGCACAGCTACTTTTTTCTTTTCTACACGATTCCATCTTTTTTACTGAGGACACGGGTTCAATACCACAGAATGAACTCTCTAGGTACACTACTTTCTTGTCAACCCACTTTACAAGAATTATACCCGTTGTCTTGTCCATTCAGAAGTCATAACTGTCACGTCTACATTTCTGAAGAGACTTGTCATCCTGTATAGGGCAACCTTTTACCAGATTTTTTTTGGAGCTTCCTCAATGGATCAATGTTCTGTTGCTTTAGGTAAGGTAGGATGGGGTAAGTGTGTAGTAAAAATAGCAAAATTCATGTATAAAAATGTTTTAAAATAAAGTAATAATATATTTGAAAAAAGTGTTGGTGGAATTAAAACCAATTGCATCTTATCAAAAATAATACCGTCTAAAATTCTTCCAATAGCAAATAAATTAAGTTTTTCAGCAAATAATGTAAATCGTTGACTATACTACACACTTCCCATAATGAAAAGGGAAAGTATGTATGCTACTAAAATCTTTCAGCATTTACTGTTTCTACATAGTTGGGACTAGTGTGTAAGTTTAATGTATAATACTGAATATATTGTTACGGATTCTTTTATTATAAAAGCAGGATCGTGATTTTATTATTATTCTCTTTATATAATTACCATACCGCTTTATTTCTTTCCGTAACACCAATAATGCTCTTGCATGTTTCTCGAACAGAGGGTGGAGAGAAATATTTGTTATTATTTATATTGCACACATTTATATATGGTTGTAGGTAAACATATGTAGAATGCAATAACAGGTTACAAATTGTTGTTTATTGTTGCAAATATTTATAATACATATAAGGTCTCTAAGCGCGATTTTTAATTGACAGACGATGTGAAGCTAATTATAATGCAAAAATTATTAGGATGTTCCATACCATGTTCGATTAGCAAAATTAAAAGATAAACATGATCGAACTAGTTGTAAATTTCTTATTGTTACTATTTGTTCTTCGGTCCCTGAAGATGGTTATGATTATTGATAATGTTGAGGTAAGTGTTCAGCCATTTGAAGGTGTGAAATACGGAGATGTATGTGTGATGAGGATGATTGGATGACGTTTACTAGGCGGCGTCGGTGGTCCTCATGGGTGGCTGGATAGAGATCCTTTTCCCGGAGTCGGTAGCAATGGAACTTCGCCAGGTGCCGTTGGAGTGATCGGCGAACCAGGTGATCATTGTGAATCTGCGGGTTGGCTTGGTTCTGGCATAGATTTGGGTGGCTCTACCACAAGGCCACCCGTGGGCGCCGTAGTCGGTGGCGTAGTCTGATGGGCCTTTTCAGAGTTGTTTCATTTGCGTTAGCTTCTTGCTAGCGACTACTGCATCCTTTTTCTTTTTCACGGCGGCCTCCTTGTTTGCGCATCGAAGACGAGGTTTGTAGAAGGATGAGTTATGAACGTAAATGTGAGAAAAGAAAAAGAAAAGAAAAATTTGATGAGAAATTCAAAAGAATCTGCACAGGTATAGGCTATGTTGCGTAAGTTTGATGTTTATAATTTGTCGTAGATATTTTTTGTAGATTTGATTTGTTTGATAGTTGATTGTAAAATGATGATTAAATTAATATTGACGCTACTTTTGAACAAATCATATCTACGGCTACGGTAAGTATGCGCTCCGTAAGATGGATATGGTCCTTCAAGATAGATATGGTCCTTCTATTGTTAATTATGACTTCGGATAGAGCGAGATACTCAGGTCACATCCAAAGAGCACAATTCCCAAATTCCGTCTAAGGATTCTAGATTGCGTGGACCTTTTTACATTGAATTTTTTTAGTTAAAAAACTAATAATAATAAAAAGCGTACGTAATAGATATCGATCGATACGAAAATATTCTATATGTGAAAATGCACAGATACATGTATTCATGGTAAAGGTGCCGCTGTATCTTCTCAAAAGATGTTAAGAAGCACACGATTTGAGAATAAACGCGTGGAAGATGACATCATTTGATCTTGACTTTCTGGATTTCTGCATATGTGTATAAATATTATTTACGTGTTTAATATTATTCTTTCTCGCACGGTGCACAGAGCCTTTGATGTTTTTCCCGGCATATGAGAGTTTTATTTTAAACGTTTAATTCTTTATTTTATCAATTTATATTTACATTATAATTTGGTAATTAATTATTACTAAATAGATTTCTTAATTCGTATATTATATTCAAAATATTGAATTTGATTTGATTAGTTAATTTTTATTACCTTAGAGGATTACTCATTGAATCGATGCTTTATTTGGGAATTGCTTATTGCAATCATTAATTATTTAATTAATGGGATATGATTATCCGATATCAATATTCAGAGCAGAAAATTAATTTTGGTGCTTTGTAGTTTTGTTTTCATTGCAACTTTCATTTCTCATAGGGTAACTTAGTTATATATATATATATATATAATTTATAAGTATAATAATTTAGCAAAGATTATAAGATTAGAAATTTACATCGAATCGAATTAAACCACTCGACTAAAAATCGCTGTCGAAGTGATAACACAATATCATCTCTATTAATAATGCAACATACTTCAGGACATTTCCAAGCGAAAGTCGATGAAGATAACGGATCCATAGTGGGCTCTTTTTTTGAAAATTTGACTTCGAGCTCGTTCTTATCTTGCTTTAGAGCAGTAACTTGTCCAATAAAATATTTCTTTATTTTCTTATTAAAGATATCAATACCCAATCAGTTTTTGGTACTTCTGTTGAAGATTTATTAATTTGTTCCATGCAAAGGTTTAGCTCCTGCGTTTATTTGATTTCTTCTTGTATATCATCATCACTATAATCAAAAATCATTTGAATTGCATTAACTGGTGTTCTTGTTTTATCACTATTTACTTGTTCTCTTCTACTTTGAATACTACATGTATGTACTTTAGGATATTCGTTTATCGCTGCTGTTTTCCTAACTTCTTCAGCTATTTTTATTTCTGCTACAGAAACAACTTTTCGCTTTTTAGATTAGGCAGCCAATATGCTTTGTTTAAAAGTTGCTAAAAGCGACTCTTCAAAAGTATAACGTCTTGTTTGAAGTATTCAAGGAATTTGATGGTAAGTTGTCGGTTAAGGATTGAGAGTGGCTCTGATGTTCTTCCTATATTTTATAAACAAGTGGATCATATTGTTCCGGATTTATACGGATCAATACCGGATTTCTGAAAACCGTTAGATATAATTTCTGGATTAATCTTTTTCCAAACTTTTCCAACCAAAGGGCAAAATTTTTTTTGCATTTTACTTCCAAAGTTGTGTCTTTGCGACTCAATTAAAGCTTGATGCCACTTTAATTTTAATGATACACACTTAATCTAGTTGTAATATATGGGTTGAATGTGGAGGTAGTTTTAGAATTATTATTTCATTATCTCTAGCGGATTTGATGAATCTTTCATCAACGTGAGAAGTATGACTCGTTAATGTTTGCTAATTGTTTTCGCGTACGTAGTACCGGGAAAAGACTTAGGCTTTAAATACGATCCATGGCGGTGCTTTAAAGTAAATAGCACTATTATATTCTCTTTTCCGCTTCTTGCGGTTGTACGTGATGAGCTCCTCGTTTGCCTACAATCTTAATTCTAGATGAGTTGAGACAAAACTTGTCTCGTTCAGATTCCAAATTTGTTGAGGTGTGATATATAAATTGTTTCCATCTAGTTGTGTTTTAATTGTTTATTATAAAGGGATTTAAACATTTTTTTCGTGTGTACTCGAAAAAGTGCAAAAACGAGTCTTCACCTGGCCGCCCTTCCTTGACAGGGGTTTTAATATTATTTGTTGAACAATATTAAATACGTCACGCGGTCTAATCTGCAGCCCTATTTTTCCATTGTAATTATATACTGTGCCAGTCTACATTCCTCTTCATGCAAAAGTGCTGTACCGTTCCCCACTTAAGAACTTGTTTTGCCTCCTGTTCGTCGTCATTTGCGGGATGGTATACTTTTGATGAGCTGCATACTGCGTAACTACACCTCGTCTTATTTTGTCCAAAGCTCGTTTCGGGAGTGTAAATATTACCTCTTGTTGACTTCTGTTTATAATTTCGCACCATTAACCTAAGAAATGAAAGATTAAATTATTTATTATAACCTGAGATAGTGTGTAGCATACTGCACTCTTTGCCTAGCTATTTGCTACACAATTTTCCCAAGCACAGGTTTTACCTGGGGTAAGTGTTTATTGAGCAAAATATTTGTAATTAATTTGAAACACACTTTAATAATCAATTAAACATAACAATTTTGCTTTTGATAGCTTAACAATTCATAAAATAAATAAACTTATAATTTTATTAAACGATGATTATAGATTTGAATTTGTGCACGATTTCATTTTAAGCCTGGGAGTCCCCTATATTTTTACTTTAACCTTATTTTATAAAGTTTCCTTTTTAAATACAGTGTTCTATTTTAAATATTGAATTACACGTTGTATAACTATATTTTTGTAGTTGGTCTTGCATTGTGGCATAGACATGGGATTTTAAAACGCAATAACTCACTTACCCCGAATACACACTTGTCCCATCTTACATTATGCAATAAAAAAATTATCAAAGTTCACCCTGTCATTCACAGTGGTTGGTATAGTCTTGCATACTCTTAGCACAACTTGACAACCAATCCTGAATTGTCTCTCTTCCTGTAATAAATCTGAAACAAATCTCATTTATGAGGATTGTTTTGGATGTAGTGATGCAGATTACCAGCTCTTATACTCTTATATGGGACCATCAATTAATCAATTGAGCACTGGGGCTCTTGAATTTGTGCTTTGTAATTCCTAACGACTGTATCTAGAACTGGTCTAATTTTATATAGCCTCCCCTGTGAATTTATAGCATTTTTATTATTTGCAAAATGTAAGTAACGACGGAGTTTTTGGAAGTGTTTTAGACTATAAACTGATGTTACTTTTTGGCAATTAGTTGTTTGTGCCCAGGAATATGTGTAAGATGGCATGCTTATAATGCTCATATAAAGTAAAACACCATAGGAATGTTCTATTTGATCCATATTTGTGTCCACTGACGAAGATGTTTGCTGTACCGAGTAAAGGTTTGTCTGATCAACAATCATTTTTATGATGTTGTCAAAATATATTTCGAAGTACTGAAGAAGGCTGTACTCTTCAGAATGAAATTCTAAAGAGATATCAGCAGTTGTTGTTTCGATCTCACTTTTCACCCGATCAAAGCTTGCAAACTTCTTTTTCTGTCCAACAGTATTATTCCTTGTAGAACATTGCCAACATGTTCCTCACTGTCAGTGGATGACTATGATACAGAATTAGATTCTTGCATCACCAACAAATCTTTAGTTCCAGTTTCAGGCACAAAATCCCGATCATCATCACTATTTTTAGCTAATATTTTCGGGGCACAGATTCATCAGAATTTTCAATATCTGACACGGATGCATTAATAGGTGGAAGGAACAGACCTCTTTTCTTTAGTATGCCGTAAATTTTTTTCGGGTCGATGAGTCAGTGATACCTGTAATTCGAAAAATGAAGCAGTTTGTTTTTCGTAATTTATAAATTTCTTGTGTGCTACAACGGGTAATGTTGTACGCAGGCCACACACTTTTCGAAGTGTATTATTTGTTACTAGAATTATTGCAGTGTTTCATATAACGGGTGAATTATAACGGGTAAAGAAATATAGAAATAAGTTGAAGGTCTGCACATACATTTCCATCTAGCAGTAACCCATCAAAATAAAACAACGTTGCTGTTGGCTGCTTTAGAACTTGATGTTGAACTACAGCAACAATGCCAAATAACAGTCATTTGGGGTTGTAGATCTCCCATTAGAGCCAATGAAAACACATGTTGCTTCTGAGCATCCGTGCCAAGTAAGGGATTAATATAACACTATAGGACGTTAAAGTACCAATGAAGTATTGAGTAGTAAGTTAGTGTATCTGGATTAAGAGTATCCAGATGCTTACTGCCAGTACAGTGCTTAATATAAAACTACTATTTTTAAATATTCTTTCCCGATAGATACTTTTAGCCAGTTGAAGAAAATTTATCAGGGATTCAAGATAAGGGATTCGAAATATCAATTATCTTACTAAAATCGTAAATGTAAACAATGGATGCAGTCCGAATATTGAAAACACAAGTGTAAAATACATTTTTTAACTGGGTGTTTAATTTTTTTTAATTTGTGGAATTCTCTTAATTATAGTTTTTTTAATAAAACTTTTTAATTTGTGGTATTCCTATAATACGATTAAGTCAAAATCACTTAGGTCAATAAAATCAGAAAAGGAAAATCGATTAGGTCAAAATCACATTTTAGCTCCGTTTATTTATTTCCCTTACATTATTGAAAAACCCCTCCCGCCCCCGAAAAAAAATTCGAATAAGCCGGTGAATGTAGACAGTATCATATTTAATGATGTAATAAAAAATACCTCCTTGTTTTATACATTTATTTATTCACTACCGGTTTCGACTTTTGCCCATCATTAGGTAAAACCCGCAAAAATATTCACCCGATGATGGCCAAAAGCCGAAGCCGGTAGTGAAAAAATAAATGTAAGAATAGGAAGGCACTTTTTATTACATCATTAAATAGAAAACCTTGTTACCGATCAAAAATAATCATGAAGTATCATATTTGCTATGTATAAAATTGTATATTTAATTACAGTGTTTGCAATGTATTTAGTCGCAATTAACTATTAAGTGTAACTTTCCACACAAGGTTTTTTTTACGAATGAGCTCAAAAGTTAAATACGCCCCTGTTCCATTAATATAGACGTAATTCCATTTTGTTATCATTTCTTTGCTCCTTTATTTTGAGATGAGTTTTTACACAACTTCCAACTATAAGACGAGTTTTATTATTATGAACTTCAGAACTTCAGTGAAACCAGTTTCGTATTATATCTATCTCTTCCTTGTTGTATTCATTTTTCTTGCCATTTCGGGTGCAGTAGAATTCGTAATAGATAATAATTTGACAAAGGCAGTGACTCAGTTAGTTCGTTTCAGCTCTTAGGAAGAAATTGTTTAGATTCTTCCACATCCGATATAATAACCAATATAAAGAATCGGTTAAGAGTTGGGGTATCTATTGGGTCTGAGATAAGGTTTTGTTGGATACCTAGGTTTCGTTGGATACTTCAGGTATTCTAGGGAAGGAAATCGCAGATTCATTTTCTAAATCTGGACACGATGGAATGATTAGTCCGAAATCCGTTCCTTGCGCCGAGTTTCCTAAGAAATTCAAATCAGATTTACTCTCGGATTGGCAAATTTCATGGTCCAATGAGCATTGTAAGAAAGGTAGAAGATTATTGAATCTATTTCCCGTGGTGGTCTTGTACTCCTTGGTTTAACAAAATTCCAATCTTCTCTCGTTTTAATAGCTCACCGATTTGTAGATCGAGGCTTGGACACAGATGCTGTCCAGAGCATTTGTTTAAGTTAGGCTGCAAATCGGATCCTTTGTGTGATTGTGGAGAGGATGGCACTCTAAATCATATTTTCTTTGGATGTCATCCCAATCATATTAATATTAAAAATTTAGAAACAGTTCTGTTAGAGCATAATTTTAAGCTCCTTTTTGTTTAGAAGAACTATTGTTTTCTCCGACTGAGAAAATTAGTCATATTATTTCCAGTTTTCTTTAACTTATACATTACGCTTTTAATTGTTTCACTCTAATCCAATAACCAGGCGGTAGTGACATACCTAAATGCGTTTAAAGAATATTTATATATATTTTTATATTATTTATAATAATTTTAATGCACTTCCGATCAAGCGTTACATTAGGATATAAGATTAGTCAATACGCTATATACTCTCCTATGATGTATTGAAAACGTGCTTCATTCAATTGTTTGTTTTGTTTTGTGTAATATTTTTTGTATCCGGAATGAAGTTAAAGTTTACGCCGGGCTCTAGATTTTAAGTTCGGTACCATATAATAATTGGTAAAAGGACTAGTTTCCAAGCCCAAAGAATTAATTATGAAGAAGAAGAAAATAGCACCCCTCCGAAATTTCCATGTTTTCACGAGTAGCACGCTTTTACAGTTTTAATATCTAATTATCCATCTAATAATAATTATTAATATGTAATCACCAATATATAATATATAATTACCAACCTACTCCCTTCATCTGTCAGTACCTTCGTCTCAAAAGTTACGGTTCTTTTCACTTCTTTTATATTCTCAATGTTAATATTTTCCATGTTTACAAATTCACTGACAGCGTTCACTATTGATGGCTGTCAAGCAAATATTAAACAACGCAGCGCCGTCAAACTTAAACTTTATAAGGATCTATAGTTATTCTTTTCAAACACAAATCGCCATCTATACGACAGGTCTGGTACTTCTAGGACTATCCTCGTAACTACTATATAGCGTGTACAAAGGAAATAATAATATTTTCGTACGCTATATTATACCGAAGGTCGCTTTTCATTTTTCCAGTTATTTTACTTCTATTTGAAAAGTATTTACTTGATTTGCTCAGCCCGAAACAATGAGCCCAGTAGGTGACGGCGTATTTATTCATTCTTCTTTATTATATTTTTTATTTCGTTTTGAAATATGACAAACGTACAAAACAAACAAACGTACGTAAAGAGAACATTGTAAATTTTATTGAATATAATAGAATAATACTTAATTGAATAAATGAAAATTACTGTCAATTTTAATTTATAAATGCTGCTCGTTGAAACAAAATTATCAGCTTGTTGAAAGCAACATTATGTATTTAAACAGTATGGGTGACTAATTATTTAGGCAACTGAGGTGCAGAGCTTAGCAAATATTTAACAGTTTGTAATATTGTGTAAACATCCTGAAATTTCTAATACACTATATTAGTGTATATGCAATGCAAAGTCCATTGGTGAATCGATGCGAACCTCGGTGCTTTTGTATATCCATTTAGGATGAAAGGTTATTTCGATGTGTATGGAGTTAAGGGATGTGTAAGGGTTTTATTGGGAGCTTTATGTAAGTACAGGGAAGAGGGAAAATTAAATGTACGTGTTTAATTAACAAGTACCATTAATTGGCAAGTGTAATTATCTTCATGTAAATTATCAACACAAATTTCCTAGTTAATCAAAAAATGTGCCATTTGATATGATATGAAAAAATTCAAACCTTTATAAACCTTTATACTATAAACATTTTTAAAACTTTAATATATTTTAATAACTATAGGTAAATCTTTTTGATGTACAGAAGTAGAAAAGTGTTAGTAGTAAGGTGTCTGCGGGGACTATTAGAAAAATGCTTTAGGATCGGTATTTTCTTAATTTTGTTTCAGCGTACCAGTAACTGATTTAAAGTAAAAAAGCAAGTAGAAACCCTTCAGGAACACGGTTTATTTTGACTCCAAATGCATATAGTTACAGTTGGGAGAGATTGAGTTTGTGTAGTTTCTGAAGTTCAGGCTTGTGTGACTTACTTGACTTACTAACTTAATTCCTTTCGCTCTTATCCAGAGCCTAGGGTTTGACGAAGTTTCTTCCACGCACTCTATATCTAGCGAGGAGCTATAGCTCTGCAAAAGTCTTTCCTTCCTTCTGTGCCTCTTCATACAGAGTTTTTCTCCATGATGTCTTTGATTGTCCACGTTTTCTTTTTCCCTGCGG
>WYDF02059772.1:0-11801 GCA_009867245.2 Adranes taylori
CTTCTATGTTCAGCAAGGGTCTGCCGTGTTTATCTTCAACAAAAGACGAAGAGGCTTGTTTCCATATTCCAGCTGCTGATTCCTGCTGTGACGAAATATTTTCTGAGTATATATTGGATGCGGCTTGAGTAGTTTTTTACTGTTCCAAATTTTGATCGGCAAATTATATAAATTTATTTGTTGTTTCCATGTTCACTTACTCTTATTTATTTTTTCATTTTAATGTAGTAATTAAATTAAATGATAAAAATGATAATACCTGTTTGGAGCGTTGTGCCAGCTGTTGTTCAACAGGAGCGTAAGTAGGGCAGTAGTAATCACGTTAACCATTAATGTGCGTCACTAATTAGATGAGTACTTGTTTGACTAGTAGATAACCTGAACTCAGCAGCCTATGACTTTTGGCCGCCGAGTTCAATTGCCGTCTTTGGCGGACGAGTTTATTAATATCGCAATAAACATGCACACCGTAAGGACTCATGATCGTCCATAGATGATGAATCGCCTTCAAAATACCCATATTTTGATAGATATTTTGCTAATTTGCCCAATTCGATTATTACTTTCACCCTCATCTATGGAAAATGTTTTATTTAGTACTAATAAGCATCCCCAAAACATTACTTTAATACTCAGCAATGTCTTGATCACGACTGTTTTAAATTTTAGAATTATCGAACTATTTATAAGTATTCCAACTGTGACAAATAGTAATATGATAGAAGATGCAAAAAAAGCAAGAGGAACATCTTGTTCCTCATGAGTTCGAAACGAGAAATATGTACGGAGTTGCAAAACTACTTAGCGCATTTGAATAGGGGCACTCCAGCTCAATCATAAAATAGATAACTAAACACAAGAGGAACAAATTGTTTCTCTTAAATAAATGGGTTATTTAAAGGAAGATACAGATAGAAAATTTGTATGTAACGTGAATTCCAATTAAGATTTTAAAATCTAGCAGATTGCTAACTGAATCACATAATGAGACAGGAAAACGTGTGTATGGATCACAATTAATAATATTAGCGCTATGTATAGACCCATAGAATTCCTAAACATTTATCGGTTTACTGATGTAAACTATGTAATGAAATGTATTATCATTATATCTCATCCTGAAATGTGGCTTAGGAACAGACATCAACATTACCTTAGGTCCATATACAATGGACATTTAGGGTTCGAACTTGATCTAAATGGATTTTTCTCGATAGCACAATTTTTTTTTTGAACAATTGGTGCAAACAATAGACTTTGGTCGTCAGATATGTAATATGTGACGCCACTACGTTACTTAGCCAGACGATAGTGCAAACCATCCCCTAGGGTGATTTCCTGAGGGAACTCGATACCACTCACACTATTCTATTGCTCTGGATGTGCAGGAGCGCACAACCAGACAAACTAGACATTTCCTTACATGATAATAAACTTACCCTTTCACGCATTGTCAGGTGACCAGTTGTCGTCATCAGTTTTCTTTTGCTTATTAGAACTGACGCCCGACTAATCATGGATAAATCACGTTTATTTTTTCTTAATGAGATGTGGATGCCATCACAAACCACTTTCTTTCAATAGATAATACTTTCTAGGAATTTATAAATCGGAGAACGATTCATCGAACAAAGAGTGGCCTCTAGAAGACTCATCAAGTATAATAATAATAGGGCAACGCTTGATACTAGTGAAGAGGACATCAATCATTTAAAGGGCGTACGACAAGGCTGTGTCCTATTGCCATTATTGTTTAAATTATATCTGGAATTTATTATGGATGAGGCGTTAAACGAACTTGACGTTGATGTCATAGTTAACGAAATACCCATCAATAATATCAGATATGGGAATGATACTATGTTAATAGTTACCAGCGTCTGCAATGATCTATCCTGCATTAATTCATTAATTTTTTATTGGGATTATGTCCAAGTCTGCTGGTATTCCTCCATCTACTCCTTTTATTTCCTCTTCTAATACTTACATTGTTATTTCATTACATATATGTTCTTTCACCCATCTTTCTACGGATGGGGGCAAGGAGGTGTACCATGTCCTAGAGGCTGTTCGCACAAGGACGCCAAACCGTTCTCAAGATTTCTCGGAAAATTTCACTTTTTACCTTTTGGGGTCGCGTTAAAGAGGTATCGTGCCCTGGGCACCAATTTTGCTCGCTACGCCACAGATGGGTATGTACAATATCTATATAAGAAAATTTTGATAGAAAAAAAAAACTTTTATTGAATGAGAGATATTGAAAATCGTTTTCTGGGAATCTGGAATGTTTATTATTAATTTTTTAAATTATGTAAATTTGAAATATACTCAATTTGGCATATATTCAACTGTACGTTTGACATTCGTCCAAAGACGTGATCGAATAAAACTCATATGAGTCTTAACTCAAGACCTGTAGGAAGAAGATCCGTGAGCCGCCCTGAACTTAAATGGCTGGATGACATAGAGGAGGACCTTTGCATGCTAGGAGTCTGAAATTGGAGGCAGTTGGCTACCCGAAAAGACGACTAGCGAAAGTTTGTAGTAGACAAGGCTCGGATTCTTAATGGACTGTAGTGCCACCAAAGTAAAATAAGTAACTACATGCAAATTAATTCAAATGCGACAAACATTTATTAATATTCGACTGGGATTTGACCAATGAGTCCTTAACAAGAAAACTTTACGCATTTGCTAAGCACATAATAATTAATCTTCAAAATATACTTACTTGTTCGACTGTTCAATGAATATGCAAGCAATAGAACATTCCCTTCCAATTATCTAGCAATTAGATGCAATCTCCAATGTGTACAATAATTCAAACTGTTACTTCGCAATGCAAATATATACATAAATTATTACAATGTTCTGTGTTACCCATCAATTCGTCTACTAGATTATAAGTCATTAGAATTAAAGCATATTGATGCTTTTAACCCAAGCGTAACATAAAGTTAGTTCTACATGGGTCAATATAAAAATTTGTTATTGTTATTTAATTTTTAACTTAAATGGCCACATATTTAGAAAAACTTCACACTCCAGTCTAGTCTCAGTTCATCATATTCCTCGTTAAGGCCAACGCACACAACAGCAGACGGACTTACGCATGCGGACGGATGTTTGGTCAATGCAGACTACCGCAGATGGACGCATGCAGATATTTTGGATCAGGAACCTATCCTCCTCCGCTGCTCGTCTTCAGTAATACTGTGAGATGGCGTAAAATGATGTTGTGGTGTGTGACGGGAATTTCTCAAAAAGTATTCCCTGGGTAGAAGACGATGATTCGAGTGATGATGAGTGGGTACTATTATATTCAGTATCCAATAGGTTATGGTGGGTATATCCGAATAATAAAAAATGAAAACTTTATTGTGAATTCCACCACTTTATGCAAAATTTGAGTGAATACGAGGAAAGGTATAAAGGCTTTAGACTCTATAAAGAAGAATTCAACGAAGTGTTGGAGTTCGTTGTAGAAGACATAAGGAAAAAAACCACTAACTGGAGGGAGACAATAACTCCCAAGGAACGGATTGCGGTTTGTTTTAATTAAATAAAGCATTATGTTACTTTGTACTCTTACCTTTCACTGAGATTACACAATGGGTTATAAAATAAAGTGGGTATTTATTGGGTAATCCGTCTAATCAAAAAACAAGCAAATCAAAACACTAAATAAATCAAAGTAAAATAATAATCAAATTGAAACAATAATATTAAGACTGAAAAGTGAGTTCATAATTCCTAAGTTCATAAGACCAAGAAAATTGGTTTCACAGTGATCCTGATGGTTCGTGCCATTGTTGACACTGAGAAGTTAAATTTGTCCATATCTGTAATGGGTCGCAGGTGTGAACTGTTAGTAACAACCGGTATGTCCTTGAGTGTGGTGATAAGTTTACATTAATTCATGTTGCTCTTCAGCTAGGGTGACACTGTTAAGAATTTCCCTTTTCAAACGAAGTTGAACATGGCGGAGCAACTTACGCACTGATTGTGTAATGCTTGCGAGAAACAAGTCCAACTCATCTGGTGTCTTTCACGCTTGTTTCCGTTTCTCTTTCTCTGATAAGAATTGTAACACTTTATCCGTTCCTCTTGGCTCACGGCGTATTTTTTCTCGGTACATAGTTGATTGGCGTTTACGTTGTCGGTTGCTTACTCGTCGTCACCATCATCAGGTGTAGCATAAGGTGTATCAGGTGTTCCTTCTTCATCTACGAGGTGTAGCAGAAGGAAGGATGTTGGTTTTGCATTTAAAAACAATAATATTTATTTAACTCTGTGATGACTCTTTGTATTTTCTCCCATTTAGTTTTAAAGATTAAGCTTTTAATGTAAAATTAAGTCAACTTAATTAAAATTACAAATTAAAGAATGATTGACGTAACATAATTATCGCGTTGGTTTTGTCTGGAATATTAGTTAAGTAGGTAAGATAAAAAATACTCGCATTCTATGTTGATTTGTAGCAACCAAAAACTCCATTTGTTCCTCGTACCTCCATTTCTTGCGCTTTTCAGCAGCCTCCCACTCTTTGTGTGTCTTCTAGTTACTGCATTCTGGTGGCTCTCCATCAGTTCTCTCCAATTGTCCTTAACTATTTTCTTTTTCTGAAATAATTGGGTTTGTTTCAGATGTTTGGCGATTGGTGATACTTACAACACCATAAGTTAAAGCTACAGATTGGGCAAAAGAGCAGTCTCGAAAATTGTTATTGAAGTCCATGGAAATGTATGCAAACACAGGATGAAAACTTGTGACGAAATATTAAAATCGATTTTAGGAACAGGTGGAATTTCCCACATTGTGTTAGAGCCATTGGTGGTATGCAAGCCGCCATAAAATCCCCACCAGACTCCGGCTCTGTCTTTTCCAAATTTAAAAAATATTATTCGGCAATGCTTTTGGGATTAGTTTATTGTGAATATAAATTTATTTCTATTGAGACTGGATCTTATGGAAAAGAATGGAGGCATATCTAATTTTATATCGTATTTTAGACTTTGTTATTTCGCGTTGTTTTTATAACATTAAGGAATTTTTTGATCATAATGCAAAATAGTAGATATATTTTCTGCTATTAAGTATTAGCCTGTGGTCTGACTATACATACACGCAAGCATATATTTGTAGTATGTCCTTATACTTATTGTTGAAATATTTTATTGTAATATTTATTTTTTATGTGATTGTATGATTTCATATTAACTGTTTGACGATGTATTGTTCACTCATGCAAATAAAAGTCTATCTATCTATCTATAAATACAATATCTGTGCACAAACTCTTGAAAAACAATTGTATATGCGTTAGTAATAACGGAAGCGTTGCATTCTTAAATCTGAACATAATTAATTTAACTCACAAGCAAATGCATTATGATTTCATATAAAGCAAAGATATATTTTAATTTTCGTTAATATACACCAGGGGTATACCTCTAGACAAGAGCATTATACTTCTAAGGCACCTGCTCCGTATGACAAAGAATGAAGATAACGAGTTAACTTTAGTCAGGTAATAAATATGAAATAATATTTAGACATGGTTAATATTTTCTCATAATTTGTCACTTTGCTTTTAAAGTTCGGATACGTCAAATCGATTTATATTAAACATTCTATGTCTTCTATTTGTTAACTTTTGTGTATTGAAAATGCCGCAATCCAAGAAAGTTTTGACAGAAGTACATGATGTAATATTGTATGTAAAAAATATTGAAACAAGAGAAGAATGCTGGATATCCTCTTCTTTCGCTTAGTGCTATTCAGCAAAGAACTGCAGACAGCTTAACCAAAACTGGCTTAAACGAAAAAACATTGATTTTGATGATAACGACTTAAAATAGATTTTCAGCGTAAAACAAGAAGTAAATTATCTCATGGACGAAATAGCACACAATTTTGGTCACATTGTTTTAATATTGGCACTATATCATTGTCAATACAATCCAATTGAAATGATGCGGGGAATATTTATCAAGGAATTCTTTCAATATCGGTAAGTGTATTGGAGCCATAGTTGTCTCAGTAACATTATCTGGACTTGGATACTGTTTGGCTGAGGTATACCCACCCTAGCCCGGGAAGACAACTACATTGCAAACAACCACCCGATTGGGTCCCAGTAGGAGAAGATTGTGTTTCACACTATCCGGTGTTTACACAATATTCTGTACAGCTAGCTCCATCTAGTAGTACTTTAGTTTATTTAAAGTGCAAATAATTATGATCAGTTATATTGAAAAGTTTATTCCACGTGAACAAGGCGAACAATTGGGAGAATAAATCTTCCGCAATTCTGACTGCTTGGAAAAAATATTAGAATAAATAGTTGAATCTGAATTAAACAAGATATTAAACTTGCATAATTAATTAAGAATTTAACTTAAAATTCGAGCTAGTTTAATTTACCAATATGCCCTTAATTATTGGAATATTTAATTTAATATAAATTAATTTCTTTTAGAGTACTGCGCAATCTATTAACATATAATGCAGTATCTCATGGAGATTAAAATTAGCTGAAAATAAAACCCGAGGTGCTAAGTAATAACGCTAAAAAATAACTTGTTTATTTCCTACTAATCTAGTAACATATATACGAAATGTATAACAGAAAAAATGAAATAAGTTAAAAGTGTAAGGAATTAAACTCACGTAGTAACAAAAAAAAATAGAAATATTTAATAAAAAATCAAATCATAATAGAAGTACTTCAATGAAATGCAAAGATATATATCTAGATGTTTTGCCAATAAATGAAACAATAATACGTGTATTTGTCTGATAAACTTGCGACATCATCAAATTGAAATATACACACTTTAATCAGTTCATAATAATTACTTTGTTTTGTTTATCTTTTAATTTGTAAACTCAAAGAGTTTGAACTTGAAAATATAAATTACTTAGATTTAAAATTAATGAAAAAAGTAATATATTTTAATAAAATTAGTATTAGAAAATGTCTTGAATTTTCCCCTGTTTATCCTTTGATGAATACAAGGCGGTCTGAAGATACACATTATACTCTTTTGAAGTAAAACATCAAGTTAGAAAATGTCCAGTACGCATCTTCCCCCCACCCCTCCGCGATGTACTATGAATTGAATCGAAACCTCGTTGTCATTTAAAATTTTACGGCTCGTTTAAATTTCGCGCAGATAATAGCTATACATAAGTTCAAATAATCATCCCGAGACCGCTACGAACGGCAACGAAGACGGCGCCGAAGACGGGTTCAAATTTAGCGCTTACAGATAAATCTAGTAACTTTTTTAAACAGATAAATACCCATTTAATATATGCATCCACCCCCACCCGCAGCCAATCTAGTGATAAATCTAGTAACTATTTATGTTAGACCCCAAAATGGCGTGAACGAGTTACGGTAGGGTCTGGGAGGCTATATTATTTCAGAACGAGTTAGTCTGGATGGAGTCTGGATGGAGGAGTGCGCATGCGTCCCCGCCCGCGGGTCAGCAACGATGACGAAGATGGGACTACGACGGATTCAAATTTTCGCGCCATACTTTTTTCCCCCAGCCAATGATAAATCTAGTAACTTTTTCCCCCAACCAGTGCTTCTGTCGCAGTGCTTCTGTCGCAGTGCTTCTGTCGCAACCAGTGCTTCTGGCAGATGGCAAGTGATCTGTCATCCGCCATATTGGATTTATAGTTGCCAACTGTCAAACACAAAAACTATTTAGTCAAACTCAATACCAGTTCCAAAATAACGAAAAATAACGCTCCACGGAACGATTATTATTTTAGAACGAGTTAAGGTAAGGTCTTGGAGGCTACTTTTGAAAGAACGATCTGCAACTACTATATCAATATGAGAACTATTAAAACTAGAATTGTATAAAACATAAAGCGATTTACAAATTATACGTAGTAAATGAGAAATTGAGGATAAATGTTGATGATCATTGTTTAAAATACATGAAAACAACTGTTAATCAGTTAGCCAGTAAGTTTGAAAAAAATATGTCAATTATTGCAATTGTTTTAGAAGACGTTAATCATTGTTAATTATAGACATAATAGGAATTATAAATATGTTTGATGATGTCTGTGCTAATATAAAACCGTTGTGATTTTCCTATTCTTAAATTGAACAGAAAAGACAACCGGATCACCGGAAAACAACGCTTCAAATACTGGTACTAGATTATAGGGCAGCTATGGGACTAAAACAAAACGTATAGCCCTCTTCTGACCATTCGCTACCAAAACGCACATTAGAGTTAGCATATGAAGCAAATGATATTACGAAAAAATTATTTGCGTATAGCATATTATGAAGGGACTAGCGCTTTGTTGCGCCACGTTCAAATAAAAACAAAAGACTTACGTATACGCACACACTCAGTTCTTTATTTTAATGATAGGGAAATTAGACGATATTATTGATATTCCCTTTAAAGTTCCCTTTAAAGTTATTGAAGTTTTAATTGAAATAATAAAATAAGAAGGAATTCCAAAACGCAATGTTAAATGATTCGTACGATGTTAGATACGTAATAAGTTAACGATTGTTCAATTGTTAACGTGTTTCGAGATAATGATCCATTTCCATTTATGAGAACTAAGCAATATCACAAAGCTTTTACTTTCCAATGTGATTAACATTATTTCTATTTTCTAGAAACTTTGACCACTTAGTTTTTGTTTCCATTTCTAAGTCAAGGAAAACCCCGAATAGGAGGCTAGAATGTAGCCCCCCTTGCTCTATACAAACGTCCTATCTACGTTAGTCGTTCGCTTAAGGTAGTCTCTGCTACAGACCCCGTTGGTCTATAGGATTTTCCTTACAATATTGTTCTTGTGGTGCTTATTAAAAATTAATACATCGTTTGCAATAGATGAGGATGCAAGTTATGTAGTGAGGATATAAGTTATACGTAAAACAAAAGAAATAGTACACCATTTATATTATTAAAATAAGTTTGACAGTATTTATTCTCTAGTTGTCGTCGATTTATGAAATTTTGGAGAAGTGCTCAAGTTCTTAAGTGTACGTTAAGAGTGTAAAACCTACTGCTTCTGGTCCGGTTTTTCCTCAATGCTTTCTACCCTAAATGAAGACTCTGCACAAATAGCTCAAGAAGCTATGAAGCTAGCATTTAAGGATGCTGCTGCTACAAATTAAGGTCTAGAGAAATCTGGTAACTGTAGATGGAACTAGGTAAAATTAATAGAAGGAAACACTTTTACAGTAAAGTATACAAAAATTCACGAAAACAAACACAATGTGCCACAATAGAAGATTGGAGAGAAGAAGGACTACTTATAAAGGAAGAAAAAATAATAACCAAAGAAAGAAAAAATGCTGAAGGTGATGTTGAACAAATCAATGAACAAATCTGTTCAGTGAAGCAATGTACAAATCTGGAAGAAAAACTATCTTAAAGCAAAGCGAATAAACGATTTAAATGATAAGATCTCAAATGTGAGAAAACAAACAAAAATTTGAGGAAAAGTTTGAGGCAGACTGAAAGCAAAATTTTAAAATATCATTATATATATTGAAACTCTCAATAGACACAACTCCCACCAGGTATTACAACAATTATAAGAAAAAGTTCTACTTTGCAGGCCAAAGGTTTTCTGGAGGTATTATTTGAATAAACAAATTTCCACTTATTCCCTTTTCGTCAACAAACATTTCTCCTCAAAATTTCGGTGAAGGAACCAACAAGATCTTCATTCATTTCTTCCATTCAATATTAATTCATCCATCTCTTTTCCTTTCCCATCGCGTTTTGCGTCTAACCAAACTCTCGAATTTGATAAATTGAAAGGTTCTGATAAAATATTTTAACCCTACGTTTCTTTTTTGATATTAAAATTTTTGTCTAACTTTCTCGTATGTTGAAACATAGCCATCTGTGATTGCACAGGTATGAAAATATAAAAAGCCTCATTTTAATGAATGAAAAAATTAAACTCATTTTACACGTTCATCTAATACGTTATAAGTAGGTTCAAGGGACACTCAACATTTGCAAAAAGAAATTACGATGTATATTATTTTTCATTTCTTATTTTCAATTAAACAAACGCATATTCAAAAACATAGCCATTTCAAAAACAACCTGTTACTTACAAGAAGAAAGTCAAAAGCCTTGTTTCTTATGATGAAGAAGAGGTACAAGTAACAAAGTATTCATTTTCTATATAATTGTAATAAATTGATAATACCTTTAAATTTCGTATATCGAAAATGCCGCGATCCAAGAAAGTTTCGATAGAAATAATCGACAGATATAATCTTGAAAGTAAAAAATTATTTTGGGAAAGAGAAGAATGCTGGATATTCCCTTCTTTCGCTTAGGGCTGTTCAGCAAAGGACTACAAGAGGCTTAACCAAAACTGGCTTAAACAAAAAAAGAATTGATTTTGTTGATAACAACTTAGCCAACTTAATTACAAATTGTTTTTCAGCATGAAGCAAAAAAAAATATCTCGTGAACGAAATAGCGCAAACCTATGAGCACAGTGTTTTAAGATTCCCATCATATCATTGTCAATATAATCGAATTGAAATAATATGGGGAATCTGTGAAACAAAATTTAACAAAGAAATTCTCTCAATCTTATTTTACTGGTGGTATGGACTAAATAGGAAAGTAGTGGGTAGCATGAACCTATAAAAGCTCCAACTGTAATTGTTGATCCAATTGTAGTTTTAACGCAAAGGTACTGATATTCGCAAAAGCTATAGACAAAGACTCAAGTATTAAGGAAAGAAAAAAAAAGTGCTGGTTATTCAAAGCAATATTGAAAAGTTATTCCAAACGTACTGGAACTAGTAATTACAAAACCAGTCACTAAAAAGAGAAAAGTAAATTTTCGTGCAATCACCTTTGATTTTGCGGAACCCAAACATAATATCGTATATGTGGCATATAACGGATTTATAATAATTGTGGCAGTTAAAAATTTTCTGCGGGTTTCTTTGAAAAATTTTTTTTGATACTTATTTACTTTGATCATCCATTATAAAAAAAATTTGGTAATAATAAATCATATCATACTTGTAATTCAATATATTCTATTCTTAATGCTAAAATACGAAATGACAAAAAACGTTTTCATTGGCTAAAACTTGTGTGTGGGCTTCATGGTAAATTACCAGACAAATTTTCTTTGTATATTTCGCTTCGTCTATCATCTGTTTAAAGGGGGCTATAATTTAGCCCCCCTTGCTCCATACAAATTTCCTACCTACCGTTTGCTTTTGGTTTGTCGTGGGCAGAGCTACAGACCCCCTTCCTGTAGAGGATTTTCCTATATATTTTCGCTTCTGGTTTTATCCGAAAGGCGTCCACTGTAAGAAAGCTGAATATGATAGAAATATTAATATGTAGGCAAACTAATGCACAAATTTCTCGGGTTGAGGTCGAAAATGTATTGTCCTAACTAAGGCATTAAAGAGAATGCAGTTAAAACTAATATTTCAGTCTTAGATATCAAGATTTGTTTATTTGAAAAAACAATGTTTCGCAACACGCAGCTAAATTTTCGATATAAAGGACACGATATTTACACTCAGGCTCTAATAAATTGGCCATGTCTCTATGCGATGATAAGAAATATATTTGTGATGATGACATCTACAAGAGTTTGGGGACATTATGATATTTATTCTTCTGTTTTGTCCATGAGTTTTTTCAAATTTTGATACATATTTTAGACATTAATTAATTGTATAATTCTATTTATAATTTATATCTATATTTCTATATATATATATATATATATATATATATATATATATT
>WYDF02059783.1:0-11801 GCA_009867245.2 Adranes taylori
TAGAATGGATCGCAATATAAATACAAGCAATAAAACACGTGGGGGTGGTATAATTATAGCCATAAAGAAATGCTACAAAACAAGAGAACTAGTCCCACAAAACGTTGAACACTTGTTTTTATCTATAATCGTTGATAAAATATCAATTATTATTGGGTGGAATATATATCCCGCCAAACTCAAATGAACAAACCTATATAGATAATTTCCAGAGTGTGGAGGATATTGTAGAAAAGAATAATAAATCATCAGTACTGTTATTTGGAGACTATAATTTGAACATTAAATGGTCATTAAACGATAATAAAACAGAAATGCACCTTGTAAAGGAAGCAAGTAGCAATAGCAACGCAATTTAGTTGAAAACTTTACATTTAAACCTGATGCAGAGAAACATTGTACCAAAAGGTAGGAATGTTTTCTTGGATTTGGCATTTACAAATATTGAGGACATATCGATATCTAAAGCCGATGATCAATTATTTGAAGATACGCCACTGGTTATCATTGTGATGTGAAATTTACACATCCGATAGATCATCTGAAGATTGTACATCATTACAGAGACTTTTTTCAGGCTGACTATAATGCAATCAATAACTGTTTCGCCAACATAAACTTTTGTCAAATTTTTAATAACTTGGACATTAACAGTGCTACAGTAGCGTTTTATTCTATTTTAAACTGTGTAATTGAAGAATTTATTCCTCTCAGAGCTTATAAATCATCCACATTATCGCCTTGGATAATTGACGAATTAAAAAACTTAATTTTCTTAAAAAAACAGGCTCATGTGGAGTACAAGAGAACAGTGTCACCAGTTGACTTTGCAACATTTGCTAACTATAGAGAAAGATGTAAAAGAATGACTCAAAAATCTTACAATGATTATATAAAAAAACTGAAATAACCTTGAAGGGAAATCCTAAACATTTCTGGAAATATATTCAAAGCAACCGGAATGAATCCTCTTTCCCTGATAGTATGTTTTTCAGGAATTCGACCTGTCACGATAGCCAATCTATCGTCAATGCCTTCGCTGAATTTTTGTCGTCTGTATTCACAAATGATAGACCGGTTATTCCGGATTTACAACGCAGTGAATTGTTGGATATCGGTTTCAGATCGTTTCAAATTACTGTGGGCGAGGTCTTTGAAGCTATTGCCAACCTGGATACTAGAAATGCTATTGGTCCTGATGGGGTTGGCTCGATATTTGTTAAAAGCTGTATCTATACAATATCGGAACCATTGCAATTTATTTTTAATGTTTCTAGTAGCTCCGGTATTTATCCCGAAATATTGAAGCACTGCTTTGTATTACTAATTCATAAAAATGGAGACAAAGCAAATATAGAAAAGTATAGAGGGGTAACTATTTCTTCTACTATCCCTAACATATTTGATTATTTATTCACAAAGACTTTGATCTGGGAAGCAAAGAGCATAATGTCAGATAATCAACATGGTTTCTCAAGTGAGAGATCTGTGGAAACAAATCTGTTATCCTATAACAATTATATCTTAAACGCCTTTGAGAATGGAAAAACACTCCACTCAATATACACAGATTTTTCCAAAGCGTTCGACAGGGTCAATCTTGATATACTACTTGCGAAACTAAAAACCTTAGGAATTCACGACAATATCCTTACTTGGATCAGAAGTTTTCTGTCATTCAGAAAGCAGTATGTGAAAATAGGAATTTCTATTTCTTCTTCAATACAAGTTACATCTGGAGTCGGTCAAGGCATTCCTAGTGGATCTATCTTGTTCAACCTCTTCATCAATGACATAAGTAATATATTATCTTACTCGGAATGCCTCTTGTACGCCGATGACCTAAAATTTTTTAGAATAGTAGAAAACTCTGAGGATCTCAAGAAAATTTACAATCTGGCTTAAACGCCTTCAGTAACTGGTGTCAAGTAAATTGTATGTACCTTAATATTAATAAATGTGCCGAAATATCCTTGAGTAATAATGGAACCTAGATATAAGCTTGACAACACTGAATTGCTGATTTTAACTGAGGTAAAAGACATTTCTGGAAATATGTCGTATGAACTCGTTCAACAATCGTATGAACTTCTCTAAACATATAAACAATATCACGAGTAAAAGTCTACAAACCCTAGGGTTTGTCACTCGTTTTACGGAAAAATTTAGCCCGTTTACATTCAAACACCTTTAGTTAGACCTCTTCTTGAAAGTTCAAGTGTTATATGGTCGCCACATTGGAAATTTGAAATAGACTCATTAAATAAGGCGGAACATAAATTTCTAAAAATTATGAAATACAGGCTGAGTTTTCCTAAAGAAACGAGTGATGACGCATTATGCTAGACGCATTAAATATGACAAGTCTTTCCTTAAGAAGGGATCATAGAGATTTGTGCTTTCGACACAAGCTCCTTGAGCTACCATGAAAAATGCGCAAGTGATACCGTGGTAGTCTCTGGTGTCAGAAGGACCACGCCCTACGTCCAATAATAAAATTAACAGCACTTCTTATGTGGTTTCCAAAATTCGAACTCTAAATCTCTTTCAACAAGACGGAAATGATCCACATTAAAACAACTATGATTCGTCTTTTATAACAGCATGATTGGCTCGCAATTCGTGGAAACCAGCGTGAACTTCAAATGTGGTTTCCTGTTCGCACGGTTTCACCATCGTATTTAATGTAATGCTATTTAATTCAAACACTGAGCAGTGTATTTGCTAACAGTAAGAGAGAATTAAAATAGCGCTTGATGGCTCAAATGTCAAGTCCAATGCAAATATCTTGATTTTTGAGATGGGTTAACTCCTTAAAATCTAATATCTCACTATAGGTTCTTAATTTGACTAATAGCAATGCGTTTCACAGGTTTCTATAATGATTATGTATTTTATAATAGTTTTTACTTGGATTAGCACCTGACTTTGATGCAGAACGCGCAGCGGGTAGTTTTTATTAATTACATTAATGCTACTGAGGAAGGTTTCTACTAATTCCAGAAGCGGTGCCATCTATCTTATAGCATCAATGTTTAAGCTAGCTGCTGAGCAAATTATAGCAGTCAGTCTACATTTTTCGAGATGGGTAATAAATTTTTTTATTTTCGTTTGCCCTAATGTGTCCAATGCAACGTCAGATGTAAAATACTTTTTAATCAAGGGAGATATTGTTAATGCACCTATATTCAATTCAAAATCGTTTTATAAAAATTAATTCGAATTTTAATCTGATATTTTGATTTTTTAAGAAAGCGCACAATGAATTTGTAGCTGAATCTGGAACTCAATCGAGCGGAAAAGATAAACTGATGTGTGAATTAGCAGCCGCTCATGACTCCTTCAGAGAATTACAAAATAATTTACAAGAAGGAACTAAATTTTACAATGATTTGACAAATGTAAGTTGTTTTAATTGAATTTGAACTCTTATTGTTTTCGATTGTAAACTAATTATCTTTCCTCATAAACTCTTGTGAAATGTAGTCAAATACCATATCAAGATTTTATTTTTGTAAATTAAATAAATATTATCAAAGAATGAAATCATAGTGACCTGGCCTAGCTCCATTCAACATTTTGGCATCAAAGGTTACACCAGTGTATTTTGTTTATATATGTATTATTTGTATACATTTTTATGATTTTTATTTTATAGCTTTTGATTGCTTTCCAAAACAAAATTTCGGATTTCTGTTTCGCACGTAAAACAGAAAAAGAAGAGCTAATGAAAGATTTAACACAAGAATCCAGTAGACAAGCGCCTCCCGTTGCGCCAACACAGCCTGCATACCATCGGTAAGTAATTTGTTTGTTTGTAGTAGTTTACAGTATACATAAAGGTACCGTGATTACTGAGCCTTCCATACTATTTAACAAAGAATTACAAGACACCTTGTTGAGATGCAAAAACTAAAGCTCCCACTCCGGATAGAATACCGAATAAGTTAATGGCACATACTATTCCAGAATGTATTGTAAGAATGTTGAATGGGACCCTGAATGAAACAAAAAAAACGAAAAAAACTCGAATTGGACCACTAAATTGAAAACTTAAAATTTTATTGTAATTTTTTAACTACATGTGTTACAGATGTATGTTTTAAAATTCACTTTTATAATTATTCATGTTAGATTAAGTTATTTACTTCTAGCTGTATTATAAGTCGCTCTTCTAAGATGCTGTATTTCCTTGATATTCTCAGTTCAAGTGTGCACCATCCAATTTTATTACTCTTTGATGATATAGATGCTTTATTTTTCTAAGGAAAAATTAAATTTTTCATGTCATGCAATCTTTTAAATTTGTCCTGTGCTTTTCTGCTACCAAGAGTATAGTCGCAATTTACAAGATCAAATATTGTATTCAAGTAAAATATTGTTTTATCTGCTGAAGTAATGTGACGAATCCTTTTGCTTACAAATGCGTCCGCCTGATAGCTTATTTGCAATCTAAGTAATAGAAGTTTCATTCTACATTCTGCGTATTGCTTTGTTTTACATTTATCGCTTTTGTTTTAGTGACGCCACACCAGGATCTGCACCGTCTCCAGCTACTCCAGCCGGTGCACCTTCGCCCGCTCCTATGTCTGGCACATCGTCTAATTTGCCGTATCCTGTGTACGTACAAGGTATGCCAGTGCCCTATGGAGCTACTCCTGCAGCACCTTATCCGGCCTTTGTGCCACCACCAATGCCACAAGGTTACAATCCATATGCGACGATGCCTTATCCAAGTAAGTTGATCTTCAATTTATCTTGTATTTTACATTTTATAATTAATAACTATAAGAATTTCTTCAGGTTATTAATTTATAAAATTTGTGACAGTAAGTTTTACAACATACTACATGAAGCAATAGCCGATTTATTTAGTGTTGATTATGTCACCTAATTTAACATTCAATCAGTTCATCCATCATATTATATTATACCTGATGGACCTATTAAGAGGAAAAGTCTCCGGGTCAATTAAATGATAATATAATGGATTCGAAATTAATATACAATTATTTACATCTTTGAAAAAATAACCCCACTCGGGATTCGAACCCGACTCTCCCAATTTCCGGTCGAGTGTTCTATTCATTTAAACTAGCTTGATTTCAAAGAACAAACAATCTTATGAATGTCGTTTAGGATGTGTTTCTATTTTAAACAAGAATTGTAGAACCCGACACCGCTGTCAGCTCACTAATCGTGAGTCTTTCCCGAGTGGGGTTATTTTTTAAGACGGAAATAATAAACATATTAATTTCTAATCCATTATATTAAATTATATATTATTCTGAGTTAAACTCATTAACTTTATTCATTGATTTATAGCGGGCTGAATTAGATACAGCATTAAATAGAAATTATATATTAAGATCAAAATAAGACAAGTGGACCCATCTGCTTGAAAGTCGCACGATTCATGAGCTGACAGCGGTGTCGTGTTCTACAATTCTTGTTTAAAATAGAAACACATCGTAAACGACATTCACGAGCGTTTAACACATATAGAGATTGTTTGTTCTTTGAAATCATCACCTCGCTAGTTTAAATGGATATAAAACCCGACCGGAAATTGAGAGACTCTGGTTCGAATCCCGAGTGGGGTAATTTTTTCAGACGCAATTAATAGTTATATATTAATTTCGAATCCATTATATTAAATTATATATTATTCTGAGTTATACTCATTAACTTTATTCTTAAATGATAATTGTATTCGGTTTGATGTCTTATTCGTTGATATTTATTACAGGATCAGTAAATTATCCAGGAGGTTTTCCACAAAGTGGAGGGTATCATCCACAAGGCTACCAACATCCACCTGGAGGATATCAACAACCACCGCATGGGTACCCTCCTCAAGGATGGCAATAAGTTTTAAATTATTTGGCATTGTATCAACAGAAGGCGGTCGACTAGTTTCATTTTTCAGGACTATATTCTTTATTTTTAATTAACAGGCAAACAATTGAAATGTGTTTCATCATCATCACTCAGCCTTGTCTCGTCCACTGCTGGACATAGGCCTCCCGTAATCCAATCCATCTTTGCCGATCCTGTGCGGCATTCATCCAATTTATCCGGATTTTCTTAATGTCGTCGGACCATCTCGTTGGTGGGGAAATGTGTTTGCAATCTTCTAAATGATACAGAGACAATTTTACAAGGTCTCTTCAACTTTTCTTCTACTCCAAATAAAGTTCCATATTAAACTTATTGACCATTACGTTTAAATTCGATCGCAAAGTGAGGGCTCAAAAGTTTTGTCCTCAATAATATTTTGGTTGCAGTATTCTTTATTAATCAATAAATTACATAAATCAAGAATAATTTACTATCACACAATAAAACTATTTGTATCATAAGAAATGGACACGAGTAGTGATACATAAATTTTTATATTAATTTCTTTATTATATACAGGTACGTTTTTAAATCTAAATTCATTTAGATTAGTCAAACTAATTGATTTTATAGAGATTGTTAGATATTTCATATTATATAACATTGATTTTTGTAAGGCAATAATTGTACTAACGAAGTTTACTTTTTATATTCATGATTATATCTGGAGCGATGTTTCATGTCAGTTTTACACAAATTTATGTTTCATTTTTATTTCATTAGAGTTGGAGCTAAAACTCCGAAAATATTTTGCCCTTCACTGACCTAAATCCAAATCTCGTGGTCTATAAAATGTGCGTTTCTACGTTGTAGACAAGTAGTGGGTAAAGTCTTGAAGAACGACTTTTTATGTTTGTTGAAAATTATACCGGGCTAAGAAACTCCTTCATCATAATAATAACAACCTTTATTGGCATCATAATACACAAATAAACAATAGAAATGAAGGTAAATATTACAATAGATTCTAATATCATGTTTCAAACAATCACAAAAAATATCTGAACTTAAATCACCCTTCTTATCAATTTCCAGGGTATAGGCATGGCCATGTCCCTACTCTGCTATTACTAAAAAACATCCAACTTCTTCTATCTATCTTCTCTCAAACTACCAACACTATATATACCCCCTTACCCCTTCCCCTACATGCATTCACTTCAAGACCCATCATTTTCCTCGTTTCTGCTACCCATCCCTAACCTTCTCCCTAACATTTATCACTTCTTACTGTTTTACCTGTATCTCCGTCCCCAAATAGTAATAGTAACCCAAGATCATCATGTAATATGCATGTTCGCATGTGTCGTTTTATCTATGCTTTGAGAATCGAAATATATTCTGCGCACGTCACCTAACGCTTTATCATTTATATGTATAAAACATAATTGTAATTCAATTGATCGATTAATTTAAGAGGATAAATAAAATTGCAAATAATAATGCAGTTAGATTTTATCAATATCTTCGCGGGCTATATTTTGGGCCATTTTTATCCGCAGACACTACAGTTTTCCTAAGCTTGCTATAGGCCATAAGATTTGACATACTATATCCCAAATAACTGCCAAAGTACTAACAAAATCAAATAATTTCAGATCTGACATGAAGTATCGGTATACCAAATATGATTAAAATTTTAATGAATTCTTGCTATAATATTTAGTTTAATTGATTTTTTTATTATAATTAATGCTTCTGTTATAATATCTTTAAAAATTTATAATTATGTACTATTTTATAAAAATTATGATTACATATTTTCATAAGATATAAATTGATTTTTACATATATTAAAAGAAATTGTACATCAATTATTCCAAATTATAGGATATAATTCAATGTCACCTCCAGCCTTATCGAGCCCCCATACTATTTAATAGGTTCCGCTGCCCCTAGTAAAAACATGTTTTGTTGCATTTTTACTCCTATTCTTAACATCAGGCTTGCGATTTGGTTTCTTACTGTGTCGGGTAACTTTTATATGATGCATAAATCTTAAAGCGGAGTCCAAGGTAGCAGGTAGATACTGACCTGTTTCGTATTTAGGACAGATTTACTTGTGTTTCTTTCGAGCGTGTGTCTGTTATTTGAAGCCATCGTCTGCAAATCCGATTAATTTCTACGTTAGTGACACATTTGCCAGAGGTTTTTCTAATTTATTTTACACGGTTAATAAATGAATTTTCTAACTCATTGGTAACACAAAAGCGTAACCTAACACTTAATTTAATATATTTTGCAAGTCAAGGTAGTTATTAAATTTTTAGACTCCGCAAATTTTCTCTCAATTTTAAGACCAAATTGTAGAGCTTGTTTCAGGTTTTTATAATGTACGATATATTTGTTTATTCATTAAATTTGAAATTAATTTGCTTGTTTAAAATTTAGAAGGGGATGGGACATGGTTTTCAAACAAAAATAGTAAACCATTTTATGTGTCTTGCAACTCTTGCGGATATTCATCAAAAAGAACCTTTGGGGTTATTGTATGTAGTACATTAAATATAGCAATTTCATAACCGAACAGAAACTGAAGACACAAGATTGGCTGAAAGCCTAACTATAAACGTTATTGGCATCCCAATAAGCCACAAAAGCTGGGATCATACTTATTTAAGTCTGAATATTGTGACATAATGCATTGATTACTTCCGAATGCATACCGCAGGAAGAAACGTTTGGAAATCCCTCCACGTATCCAATGTTTAATAAAATGGGCCATATCAGTGTCGATTCGTAATTCCAGCTTAGTTTCTGTAATTTTCAACATGGGGTGCCATGTTGAAAATTACAGGTACTAGGTTTATAATGTGGCTTAAACCTGATGCAATATACTATTGAGGCTATAGGCTTCCTGACACACATGTCGAAAGCTATCTGCCAATAATAAAACATCGGCCCTAAAATACAAGGCAGAGTACTAAGTTATTTGAATATTGAAGATAGCCTAAACATTCTGGCCATACAAATGCGCGCCAGTAATAATAATAGTTTTTGTGAGAGTATTATAAAACGGTACCTTATCCGCTAATTCGAATTCTTATAATGTTGACATTGAGTCCCTGGTAGGGAAACACATCTTTTTTGTGACCAATTGTATTTCTCGAGGAATTTTTGGTGCTGTGAAAAAACTGTTTCGGCCAAGTTTTTCAATTGAGCTTGTCATAAAACAAAAAGAATGTAATTTACAGAAAGTTCGTATTTCTTGTCATTTTTGCTAGTATATGTATCATCAATGCGTTTATTAAACAAAATATATCATTCTTTTGTTTAAGCAATGTCCTTAATGACCTTTTAAAAAACAAAGATTTTTTCAGGTTGGAAAATCTAAGAATTGGATCATTTATGAGATCGTGCGATAAAGCACACACTTTTGGAATCACAATAAGTACTTGATGTACAAAAGTGAAATAAAATGCGTCAAAAATAATTCTATTTGCATATATTCAACATTTGCTTAATGTCTACAATTTTTTCTCTGGGTTTACCCACTTTTTTCCCTTGCTCTTTTTCGTACCAATCAATTTTCAGCCAGTCATTCCATGTTATTATTTCAACATTTTGTTCTCTTAGAACGCGTTCAATTAAAGGGAAACCTGGCTTTTGATGTCCACTGTCACCTATATTAACCACTTCTTTAATGATACAATCTGCTGCAGCAAAAGAGTTACCCATTGTTGTTAAAATGACACCCGTTGGACCAGTAGCAAGCCAACCAGCTGCAAATACATTTTCGTCCACTTTAAAATGATTGTCACATTTAGCTTTTCCCTTGTGGTAATCAAATGGTATATCGGGATCTACATTCAGAGATATATAACCAATACTACTTACAGCTAAATTGCAATCCAATAGTTCTCTAGACTCTGTGCTCACTGCTTTTTGATTTAATATATCATCACCTTTAAGTTTATTCAAGCAGAGTTTGACAGATTCAACCTTTTTATCGCCTATAATTTCTATAGGTGACTTAAAAAACGTAGGTCTAAAAATATTATTCGATTTGATTTGCAAATCGTCTTTTGTTGACTTAAGCATAAGCTCCATAATACGTTTTTTTGGTCGTGCAAGTGTGGGTACTATAGATTCCAGACCATTAAAATCTTTCCTGTGCCAGAGCGTTGAACACTGTGAAAGTTTCAACATCTCTCTAAGTTCCTTTATAGTATAAGCTGCTTGTAAAGGGCCCCGTCTTCCGATTAAATGAACTTCTTTTATTTTGGATGTAGCTAATTGATCGAGAGCATGTTGAGTAATATCTGTAGACTGAAACAAAAATTACGTACTTAGAGTAAGAGTAAAGAATAAGAAATACTAAATAGAAAAGAAATAAGACAAAAGAAGAATAAATTTGAAAATAAATATATCGGGAAACTTCGGTACGTACTATTTACGCTGACACAGAGTACATTTATGATACTAAAAATTCATATAAAAGGTGGGTCGAACAAGTCAAACCTGCAACCTATGTTTACTAGATTGACACTCCTGTGAACTCAGCTGTTAAATCTTTACTATAAATAAGGAACAATACAACTATGTCGAGTTCACATTCAAAAATCCGCTTCCTTCACATTGCCGGCATGGATTTCCTAGCGCGTTTTCAAATTTGCAGATGGCATCTGCTGCAACTTGCTAGTATTCCACAAGTTCACTTTTAGCGAATTATAATTTAGTGTATCAATATCAAGGTCTCTTGTAAACCAACTTTCGATGCGCTTTTTATATATATCCGAAAAATAAAACCAAATGAGCTTAAATTTATTATGGTATTTAAAGTCCAGTTCTGGTTAACCGAGTTTTGCAAACTTGGTCTTGTTGAAAACAGCTCTTCTCCACCAATGTAATATTTATAAATTCGAGCCAATCTAATAAGGAACATGCATGCATTGTAGAGAGCGATGTTTAATTACCAAACAACTCATCAAAAACTGATATCGATATCTTTTTTCTATCCGGAGATATGTTAGAAGCGTGTAAATGTTATGCATTATTCTTTAAATATCGATTACTCATTTCAGTGAACGGAATTTAGTAATTTTGGGCGCTAGAATTCATATTAAGGAATATAATACATTGTAAGCATAAAATAATAGATTACTTACTTTAAGTATGTCTACTGGCGTTAATAAAATTCGTGCGACGTCAATAGCAACATTTCCCTGGCCGAAAATTGCTACTGAAGGTCCATTTAAATCTATTTGTAAATTGGCATCTTCAGGTACACCATTGTACCATCCTACAATATTACGTGCTGCAATAACGTTTTCTAAATTTTCACCAGGTATTTCCAATTTTCGATTTTCCTCAGCGCCATAAGTCTACAACAGCGAAACAAAACAAATAATCATGTCTTATGTTAGTGTAAAAAAATAGTCACCTAAGGGAAAATAATTAAAATTATTAATAGCTCCTCGATCTAGGAATAAATGTCCGATTTGAGATGTTTTTTTATTTTAAAAATTATGTCATGAGTAATCACAAATAGCTGTCAGATTTGACACAAAAATGAGTTTGTGAATTACAAACAATTTCAATTTTGCTACCCCCACTACGGAAACGAGGAAAAAAAATTGACTACCTAATTTGTACAATCAAAGTGTTAAAAGGCGTTATTTTAATGCTAGAAAACCATACTTAACAGATGATATAAACAAGCACGGTTAAAATACTGGCTACGCAGAAATTGCAAAAGGATAAGCGGAAATTGAAATTGTATCTAATGGAATACCTTCTTCGAACAATGTTTTGTTCGAAGAGACTAATGCGACAAGAGACAATAAGACTAATGCGGGATAATTAATAGATATATATGGGAGTAATAGATAGATAGATAGATAGATAGATAACCTTTATTGGCATAATTTACATCACTTAAAACTACATGAGAAAGAAAA
>WYDF02059794.1:2719-25149 GCA_009867245.2 Adranes taylori
ATTAGTCTATTAGTCTATTAGTCTATTAGTCTATTAGTCTATTAGTCTATTAGTCTATTAGTCTATTAGTCTATTAGTCTATTAGCCTATTAGTCTATTAGTACTTAATTCCTCCTTATTTTTCCCCTCGCCCTTTCCTTAACCTTTTTCTCCAATAGCCACTATGCATCTTTATATCTTTATACCTCTTTATATCTTTATACTCATCCCAGCCTGCCTCTCTCTCCCTCACTTTCCTCAATATCAGGCTAACCTTCCTTTTCTTCCTTATCAATTCTTCATCCACTTCCATATATTGCCCTTGCTTATTTTTACGAATGTGCCTTTTCTTCCTCCTATAATAAATAAATAGTTTGTCACAGCGGCAAAATCTGTGAGTACCTAGTTTAACATTTCTTTGATGTAACTGAACAAATCATAAAGTCACTTTTATTCATATGTTGCTTTATTTTATTAATTGCAAAGCGTTGATTACTCTATTTTACACGTGGTAATGTAGGCGCATGTCACTGGATTGCATGTAAACATTTTTAACGATCAATATTATTTTAATTTAATTAAGTTTAATAACTCTTTTATTTCTGCTGCCTGAAATATTAAGGCTTATGACATCGTTAAGGATTGACGTTACAAATAACTACTCAGCCACAAATTGCCCAATTAGAGAACGGTACGTCCACCTTAGCAATGGTCCGGTCAAGTGTTTTATTCTAAATTAAGTTCGATAACTGGGCGATTTAGATTAGATCTTTCCGCATCAATTATTCAATTAATAACTTTGCAAGAAGTATCTAAACTAAAATGCTACCTTATAAAATAACAAAGGAGTCAGGTACCTATAATTGTGAGCAGGGGGTTGCTGCTCTAACCCATATAAAAAGTCCCTCTCACCCATGTGACGTCGCAGAGTACAACCCTCCACCCTAAAAATAACGTGACAATATCATCAATGTTTGGTCCAATAGATGTTGTAACAATCCTCAGAGTGTATTTAAGGTTTTTGACACTTATTCGGAGTTTACTCCTAGTAAAATTCACTTTTGAAATAAGTTGTTCGCAGATATATGTGCGTGCCAACTGTGATGTCATGAACAACGCATGCCGGTGAAATGATGAAGATTTGTCTTTGGTTCGGTATATTTTATAGAAATTTAAAAAGGTCACGTTGTCAAATTTCCGTTTAAATTCTATATTCAATTACAATTCCATGTACTCCATTGGGAAATTGTTTGGCATTTTATCTATATCGACAGAGAATGGGGTTCAAAAATACAAAAATGACGATTATGTTTCCAAAAACCCTGGAATCCAGTTTGACATTCTCTTGTCAAATCATCTAGTTGGCCCTGTCATAATGTAGTTTCATTTGGAACGCATTTATGGTTTGAAACATTGTTTTGACAAGTTTATCTTTTGCTTGAAGATACATGTTTAAGGCTTGCTGTCATAAACAATTTTATTTCGTCAAGCATGTAATAAAATTTTTGTAACATTTGTCCTTGACTCAGCCATCTTACTTCTGTAAAGTATATGACGTCGCCATAAATTTTTGAAATTGACTATGATCTAATCTTCGTGTCCTTATAAAATTTACAGTCTTGACAACGACTTTCATAACATGATACGTTTTTAAAACTCGCCCGCATAAATTTTCTTGCTGCAGTGATATTTAATCAAACCACCGTTTTCAATAGCAATGGCATCGTTTTATATTAATTTTTCAATCCTTCTTTTCTGCCAATCACAGCTGAGGCAACATATGTAGTTACATAGTCTAATGTGGTCACTATATAGGTTACGTAACATATATTGGCAACAAACAAAAAAAATTGCTAATGCCTTGTTTCGTAATGGTACCAAAACAGCCATTTCTTACGTCATCATAAACTCGTCAATAGTACTTCTGAAGAAAATAGAAAATTGGGTCTCATCAGTAGCATCGGTGCTCTCATCCATCGATAAAGAATAATATGTAAAAATGTAAGCTCAATTTTTCAAATCATTTTTGACGCTTTCTCCTCCAACTTTTTCGGTCACGCTCGGACATATAATAAAAATATGTTTACTTTGTTAGAAAGGAATTTAAATATTGGTCCAAATAATGTATAAATCTACCAAAATTTTGTGAAAAGTACCGATTTTCTACGAACGATTTATGTATAATCGTTGGGCCCGATTTGTACCTGCTTTGGGCTGCGTGCGGCTCGAAGGCCGTACTTTGGACAACGCTGCTTTAGATAATGATTAATAATTTATTACAGTCACAGTTAAAGTTATTTGGCACAAATAAATGCTTCATTTATTCTAATAATTTGGAACATTTTAATCAGCCTCGCAGAATTATTGAAATAAAATAGCTGAATTCTACTAAGGAACTTCGAACTTTGAATTGAATTATGCAGGGCCCTCCACTATTCCATTTATTGATTCGCTTAGGGATATAACACGTCCCAAAACTACAACTACAGCTGTGTCCTTGACATTGACTTGACAGCTAGTGCGTTGTTTATTTACAGATATGATATATTTTTCTGGTATATCATTTAAGCGTTTAAAATATTTAATTAAGAATTAATGTTGTCAGTTCGTTACGCTAAATTTGTATTTTAATTTAACTATATAATTTCTAGTACGTGGTAATTATTGTGCAAATAAGAATTTCTTCTACAAAGTAAAAACTTCTGCAAAGTTTTTACTTTGTAAAAGAAATTCAGACTATGAGCATACACATAACTTCTTTACTTTCATTTTACATTTTTTACTTGCCTGGATATATTCGAAGTTGGAATTGTTATAAACTGGCCTGCTCTCCACCAAACGGTTGGGCAAAAATTTTATTGCTGGTTGCGAGTGGTTTAAATGTTTATTTCTGGTTATTTCTGTAAATGCTATCATCTGTACAGAAGTCAATAAGTTACTGCTCGAAATAAACCAGATTAAGAGTCATCTTCTCTCCTGAACTGAACAATAGAGAATATGTTGGTGGTACCACTGTTGACTATTTTGAAGACGTAGTTATAATAATGCCATGAGTCTGACAGGGAATTATAAAGACATCGAAGCTAAGATTGTAGAGAAAAACGATCAGGTTGCCATGCACTCATTCAATCTTCTTAGTAAGTAAGGGGCAGAATGTTGATTCAATAAACAATTTTGCATTAGTACAAGATATTTATAATTACTTTTCATCGTCCACGAAAAGATGGAGTGTACTTGAAAACTTTGATGGAGAGAGCTTAAATCGATGGAGAGATGGAGGAAGATGGAGCTAGCTGAAATCAAATGTGATTAATATCGTAATACAATGATTCACTATTCAGGGAAATTGCACGCTTCCATAAATTCACCAAAAGCAAATATCCAAATGGAGAGTGTCCTTCAAATAATTTGGCTTGTACAAGATAATTAAAGATAGAGATATGGAGTTGGCTTTTCCAAATGTTGAAACTATTTAGAGATTTTTTTATGTTTGATGATAACCAACTGCACTGGAGAAAGAATTTTTTCAAAATTAAAACTAATCAATTCTAAGTTGAGATCTCAGATATTGAATAATTCAATAGATATTGAATATGAGTCAACAGATATTGAATAATTTGGTTTTATTATCCAGCAATATTTACAAATTAAAATCCCTTGATTTAGATTCACTGATTGATTGATAAATTTGCTTAGAGAAATGTTTCTAAAAATACTAATTTTGCAATAGTTTTGTAATTTTTGTATAAATAATTTTTCATTAGATTTGGGATTCAAATAAAAATCTTTTATTAATCATTCTATCTACTGTTTTAATACATAATCAGGCTTTATCAAACACATCACCGGAAAATGACTAGAATAAAAATGATTTCTCCGATGTTTCAAAAAGGACTACCTCAAAAACTAGTTCGTCCTACGACATCCAAAAGTATAAATCCGGCTCTGCTTATTGCAATATACCTTGCGGAATTTTGTAATCTAAATTTTAGCTATTTTTTATAAATCCAGCGGATAAACGTCAAATAAGGACTAAACAATTTAGAACCACAATTTTTTTAATACAGATAAAATAGCAAGACAAAATAGGAAAAAATCCTATCTGTTAAGTTTCTACATTTTAATAAATTAAACATTCATTTTATTTAAATTTTAAATAGATGCAAAAATTTCGAATTTGCATAATACGCATACTCATGTTACATACTCATAACTCTAAGAAATAAACTATATAAAAGAAATATTTACCTTGGAAGCTCTATGTCGCTGATTTATCATATCATACATTGGAACACGGCACAAAGTTAATAAGTTATATTGAGCGAAAACACGAGAACTTTCAATGCACTATTACGAACGTTTGGAATTCAAACCCATATTACATTCGTTACATTACACCCGCTTTCGGTTTACTAAACTCGCGTCGCGATGTCTAGCGTCGCATAGCGTCTCAAGTAATATTGTCGCAAGCGTCCTAAACAAACGACGCACAAATGACACGCATTTCCGCACATTTATGACACTGTCCAGATAACGAAACTAATACATTGCATTCGCATCTGACATTTCAAATTCTTGACGAAAATTCATTTAAAAAATACATATTTATAATAAAAAATTTTGTTTCACGTATTTATAAGAAATGTATTTTCAGACAGATTTTTGTTAAAAGATAGTACAGTCGATGTTGAACGAACAATATTTTGGGATGTGTCAGAATTTGAAGTTTATGATAATGTTATTCAAATACATTTTTCTCTTATTTGTTTTTAGAAAATTAATGCAACTAAAATCTAAATTTATTTATTCCTAGAAGAATAAACTAATTAATACAAGTTTTTCTTGAACGACCACCACCTGTACACATTATTTATTAATGCACCACCACATTATTATTGAAAACAACCCCATGGCGCCATCTAACGCGGAATTTACAATGCAATATACAACAGAAATCTGTAAAAATGTAGGAATTTGCCAAATTTAGGTAACCAACAGCACACGTAGTGGTTTTACTAAACTATGGTTTTACTCGTTCGGGAGTAAAACCATAGTTTAGATATGTCGTGAGATGTTCGCGTTCCTAAGCAATAACATGGTAGAGATATGTCGCGAGATGTTCGCCCTCGAGAACAAAAGCATGGTAGAGATTTGCCGTGAGATGTTCGCGCTCGTGATGTTCGTGTCCTAGTCCCCGTGAATTTAAACTACTGAATTAATGCAAGGCAGACTGAATTAATGCATAATCTAGAACAGCGATTTTCAACCATCGGCACCGATCCGTGGAGAAAGTTGACCGGTCCGCAGAACATTTTTACCTGCCCGCGTTAAAAAACTTTCTTCTTTAAAAAATAATAATAATAAAATAACAATTTATCAAATTATGGCTCCGCCGGTCCGCGAGAAAATACCACCGTTCCGCGAGATTATTTCGCAACATTTATTGGTCCGCGGACCAAAAAAGATTGAAAAACAAATAAACAAGCTCGAAGCTCCAATCAAAATTTCAGAAGTGTAAACAAATAGAATAAACAAATTATTACAGTACGTATGTGAAGAAAATTAAAAACCACAATGATATAGTCACAAATAAAATTTTAGAATTATGCGTGTTACACACATCACATGACAGTATTTTTGCACTAAATTGATTGCTGAACATAACTTTTTGTGTAACGCGTTTTTCTATTTTATTAACAATGAAACAAAACATATCAAAATAAGCGATGTAAAACAATATTCCAATATTGAGACCGAACAAAAATTTATTATTAAAAGCAAATTATGACTGATAATTAAGTAAAAAATCAAGTATCACATAGTTTACTAATTAATTCTTTGACAATGTTGCCAACATTATCTGATGTAATGCTAACGGAATTACCATAAATGAATCTTATTGCTACATAACTAATGATTCAAAATTATGCCTTGGTTGTAGCCTTTTTGAGATCTTATAAGCAAATTCACAACTCAATAATTTGACAGTGCTATACGATTTTCATTGTAGAATTTATGACGTTATATTCATTTATTTATGGAACAACATTTTAGAATATAACAAATTTCTCTTTAACTAGTCGACCAAACTGAATTAAAATTTTATTAGGTAATGAAAATTTTTTACACAATGAAACGGTTTTTTTTTAAATATTTTCTCTATCACACCTTAACATTGTTCACACATACAATAGAGTCTCGCTTATCCGACATAAACGGGCCGCCATGATATCGGATAAGCGAAAATGTCGGACAATAGGGAAAGGTTAAAGTTTTACAAATTTTTAATGTTTAAGTTCCGCCAAGTTTGTCTTTGTAAACAAATAGAATAAACAAATTATTACAGTACGTATGTGAAGAAAATTAAAAACCACAATGATATAGTCACAAATAAAATTTTAGAATTATGCGTGTTACACACATCACATGACAGTATTTTTGCACTAAATTGATTGCTGAACATAACTTTTTGTGTAACGCGTTTTTCTATTTTATTAACAATGAAACAAAACATATCAAAATAAGCGATGTAAAACAATATTCCAATATTGAGACCGAACAAAAATTTATTATTAAAAGCAAATTATGACTGATAATTAAGTAAAAAATCAAGTATCACATAGTTTACTAATTAATTCTTTGACAATGTTGCCAACATTATCTGATGTAATGCTAACGGAATTACCATAAATGAATCTTATTGCTACATAACTAATGATTCAAAATTATGCCTTGGTTGTAGCCTTTTTGAGATCTTATAAGCAAATTCACAACTCAATAATTTGACAGTGCTATACGATTTTCATTGTAGAATTTATGACGTTATATTCATTTATTTATGGAACAACATTTTAGAATATAACAAATTTCTCTTTAACTAGTCGACCAAACTGAATTAAAATTTTATTAGGTAATGAAAATTTTTTACACAATGAAACGGTTTTTTTTTAAATATTTTCTCTATCACACCTTAACATTGTTCACACATACAATAGAGTCTCGCTTATCCGACATAAACGGGCCGCCATGATATCGGATAAGCGAAAATGTCGGACAATAGGGAAAGGTTAAAGTTTTACAAATTTTTAATGTTTAAGTTCCGCCAAGTTTGTCTTGCCAAGTCCCACCACCTTCGGAGCATCATTGTATCGACCCCGGTAACTTCTTCTTGATTCCCAACGTATGCCATGGCGATTTCGAGGGCCTTTACTACATCTTCATAGGATACTTTTGAAAGATTAATAGCAGGTTCTCAATCGTCGATATCGTTGGCATCATTTTTCGAGAGCAACAATTTCTTCGTCTGTTATAGGGCACTTATTGTCTTCTTTCAACCAACATTCAACTTCTTCTACAGTAGCTTTCTCACATCCAGCGTTGTACTAAAGGAAGATCTTTCTTAAGTAATTTTTGGATACTCTTCAACTTCAGTTGCATTTTCTTCTAAAAAGTTATTCCATGATTTACCAATTGTTGAAGCATTTACGTCAGCCCAGATCCTTGCAACCCAATAAGCTAAATTCTTTACATTAATGCCTTTCAATTTAGTCATCACATCAACCTGCCCACCATCAGCTATTCTAACAATGACGATATTAGCTTCTTTCGATAATTTCTTTTAAGTGTTTCCAAAACACCTGGTCCATTGGTTGGCAAATGGCCGTTACATTCAGTGGTAGAAATATCGCCTTGCAATAATAAGACTTTACTTGGACGATTATTTTTTTTCAAATATTTTTCTGTGGAAACAACAAATTCTTTAAAATCCATTCCTTGAAAATTGCTAACACGCACTTTTTTATTATAATACTTTAATTGGAAGAGCATTTCTTGCAATTGTTTTGAATGCTCCTGGATTTTTTGCTTTCCCGATCATTGAAAGGTTCATTTTATGGTTAGCTGATGCATTGCTGCAAGCAAGTAGACACACTTTTTTGTCTCCAAACTGGGTAAACCATAAGTACAAAGCCTCACTTACTTGCTCATATTCACAAGTTTTCATTGTTTTTCTCTCCTTTCAGGCATTTTCAGTGACTCTTGAAGAACACCATTTTTCTATATCAAATCGTTTCTTTTCCAATCTCCTACTGTAACCGGTCCGAACTATAGTCATCAGCAAGCAACCTTTTGCATTGTATCTCCTTTGTCCCGTCTTCCGATTGACTCAATTTTTTGTTGCACCGATACAACAATTTTCTTTCTTTTCGTTGCCATAATAGCGTAGTAATCGATACTGTATGTAAAGTACAGTAATAAAAACAATAACACACCAATAACAACAATTCAACACACGACAGTAACAACTACTGTACTCAATAAAAAGCAATAACAACTCCACAAAACAGAATCACGCCGTTAGTAGACCGATTCGCATTACACAGCTATGACAGAGGGAATATGGGTGAATGACACTTGAAGGAAAGGCTATAGGAATGGGAATTGTAGTGTGTATAGTCTGTCGTACAACCTCTGTACTAGCGGTATACTCAATGACGACAAAAACTAGAAGCATTTACTCGTTGCCTGGTTGTTTTTTTTTTGCGGGAGACGTCGGATAAATGAGACTCTACTGTAATAACATCACTTACGATTTAAAATTTAAGTCCTTCAACATCTAAGAAATTTTTCGTAGTCAAAACGTTTAGATTTTGTGATCTCAAATTCGTACATGGTTCAAATTCGTAAAATGGGATAAATACTCCATGTTTAATTGTTCAAAAACAGCAAAATTGGAACATTTTTGGATTTCAATATTTGCAAAAAATGCAATAAGCTCACACCTAAGGTTGAAACGATTCTTGTATTATCTTCAAAACCGTTGCAGATAAGAGATTTAAATAAAGTTTGTCTAATGTTAACAAACCGTCTTTGGCGACACTACTTGGACAAATATTGTATACCAAAGACTTCCTTCAGTTCGATCTACAATTTTCGAGAACAACATTCGAAAAAAAATCCTAACAATATGACAACACAGCAAAATAATTTATAATTAATATTATAGATAATATTTGCATTAATAACATATTATAATAAATCAAAATAAACTACAAAATATATTTTATAATTATTATTTATTTTAATGTATATTTAATTAAAAATCACTGAGAAGGCATTACAGATCATATTATTGTTTATATTTTGATAATGCAAATACAAAACTCTTCAAATATTTTTCCTGTTATTATCATAAATGACTCATGTCACGTGCTACTAAAACATTTAATATATTCTATACTCGTTATTAATATGAATTTTAATCATAAAAATTAAATCAGACAAATTAATAAATTTAATTTTGTAATAAAATTATAATTATTGAGAAATTGAAATAAACAAAAAATATGTAATATTAATTTATTAATACTAGTATATTAATAATATTAATCTTTTTACTCATATCAAAATCAGACTATATTCTATAAAAAAAAATCGAGGCATTTGGTAAGATAACTTACAGCATATTGTTCTCAAAAGGTTTCTGGAATTAAGGAAATATTTTGGAACAGATGAACAACTTCCTTTTCAAACTGGTGTTTCTAACTCATCTGCGTTAGAACCCACTCTTGATGCAGCACAAGGCTCACATAGTGCTCTAATTCTATTCAACAGGAGAGTCTACCACATCTAAGCATTCCGATATTTTGCATACGATTTCAATTTTTTTAGAGAAATCAGATTTAAAAATGATACTGTATTCTCAAATACCAACTAGTTTCATTATATTAAATACATAAAACATAGAAGTATACAAACCGAGGATTTGTGTATAGATTGAGTAAGATTTCAGTGATATCAGCTATCTACAGGTAGGAAAGGCGTCGCCTGAGCCAGACAGACGCTGCTTAATACACGCACACTAGTAGCGTCATCGTAGATAGAGTCACCTTGGTCTTCGATGACTCAACCCACGCACAGTAGTAACGCCGTCATAGATAGTATGACCTCAAATCACCAAGACTAGTTCCAAAATCGTTCTAAAAAGTAACTGTTCTATCATAAATAGTTTGAGCGCTTTGACAGCTGTCAATTAAAATGTAATATAGCGGATGACAGGACATTTCCACTTTGACTTTAATGGCGCGATATTTGAATTTTTAAATTTGGAAAACTAACGAGATTTAAAAAATAACTTGATTTGTCACTAGAGAGATTCAAGAAGAACAGTGCGCGCTCGCGCGGCGCTGTATCCAGGTGTATATCGATGTCCATCGTGGGTCTCATGGTGTTTGAGATTATGTTTTTTTCTTATTATTATACAGACATATTTGAGCTACTAATGTCTTTGAAAGCTAAAGGTGCGTATATACTTACATTTCAAATTTTTTAATTTGAGGTTATGTAACTAGATTTGAAAGCTAAAGTTTTTTAATTTTTAAATTTGAGCTACTACCGTCTTTGAAAGCTAAAGGTGCGATTACACTTGAATTTTATAATAAGTATATTACGTTACATAAAGTAGATAGGAAAGCTAAAGGTGCGTATGCATTAGAATTCTTTAATAAACATATGTTACATAGAGCTGGTATGAATGCTAAAGGTGCGTATATACTTGAATTATTTAATAAATATATGCTTCATAGTGTAGTTGTTGAAAATTCTTAGATTTGAAAGCAAAAGGTGCGTATATACCTAAATTTTTTAATAGGTTTATGTTACATATAGTAGATGTGGGAAAGTCTTAGATTTGAAATTAAAGGTGTGTATACACTTGCAATATTTGCAAAAAAATATCTCTTTGCATATACTACATAAAACATATGTTGGATCTTCATATATAATATATTATGTACTACTTAATATATGTATGTATATACTTAATATATGTACATACATATATCTATAACATATGTATATACTACATAAAACACGAATTGATGCATGTACAAAAATGATTACTGCCGGTCGGAACTTCAGGCCGTAAAAATTCATTTTAGGTCCGGAAAATTTGTTATTTCTAGTGAGCCGCATGCGTCTGGCTCATGCGACGCCTTAGCTATTTCTACATTCATTTAAATCTGTAGTACGCCTAATCAAGAGATTTACGAGCACGGTATGATCACCGTATTAAAAACTTTATATTGCTGTTCATCGATGTTCATTGTGGGGCTCATCGTATTTGAGGTTATGTTTTTTTATTATACAGACATGTTTGAACTGTCTTCAACGTGTTTGAAAGCTAAAGGTGCATATATACTTACATTTAAATTTTTTTAATTGAAAGCTACATTTGCGTTTATACTTACATTATTAATTTGTAAATATGAGGTTATATAACTAGATTTAAATGGTAAAGGTGCGTATACACTTACATTTTTAATTTTTTTAATTTGAGCTGCGAACGTCTTTGAAAGCTAAAGGTGCGTATAAACTTGAAATTTTTAATAAGTATCTTATGTTACATATAGTAGATATGAATGTTAATTGTGCGTATAGACTTGATTTTTTTTAATAAGTATACTATGTTGCATAGAGTATATATGAAACCTAAGGTGCGTATACACTTGATTTTGTTAATAAGTATATTTTACATACAGTAGATGTAGAAAATTCTTAGATTTGAAAGCTATAGGTGCACATACACTTTAATAAGAAAATGTTACATACAGTAAATATGTAAGATAAAAGTGCGTATACACTTGAATTTTTAATAAGTATATATTACATACAGTAGATGTTGAAAATTCTTAGATTTGAAATCTGCATATACACTTGAGGTGCGTATACACTTGCAATTTTTACAAGAAAATGTCTCTTTATATATTAGATCTTTATATATGATGTACTGTATATATTACATATAACATGAGTTGACGCATTTACAAAAATAGTCACTTCCGGTCGGAACTTTCGGTCGTAAAAATTAAATTCCTATCCAGAAATATTGCCATTTTCGTTGAGCAGCGTCTGTCTGGCTCAGGTGACGCCTTACCTACCTCTACACTCATTTAGATCTGTAGTACGCCCAAACAAGGGATTTACGAGCACGGTTTGGTCACCGTATTACAAAGTTCATACTGGTACCGTGGTATAGATTCTAGTAAGTTTTTAAATGCAATAAGGCTTAGATTATCAGATTAGAACTACATTATCAGCCATTTACTGAAATGCCCAATTTATAAATACTGGAAGATTTAACCAATTATTTCCACATGTACATGCAATTTTTTAGAAGACTGAAGTCTTTCAGTATTAAAGGCGCCGAGTAGAGTTAAACGCTCGCATGATCATGAGATTACATTGTACTGCCATGACTGAAGTACAACGACCTGAGCGTTTATGTCGTATGAAAGCTGTATAAAGAACCGTAAGCTCTACAAGAAAAGATTTGTTTACAAACAAATTCATGGAACACTTTAAATAAAAACACAGTACTCCTTCTCCAAATTTGACAACATTTATTGTTCTTAAAAAATGATGCGTTTCGGGATCAACAAATGCCCCATCTTCAGACAAGAATTAATTCCAATAAAACGTAACAAAAACACAAAATAAAACTTATTTCTACGTATAATCATTTACGTTAATTAAAAAGAATAAATTAAAATAAAATTCTAAATGCAAATCCAAGCTTTTTACGTTAAGATCCCATTATGTAAATATGCTTGGTTTGCATTCAGAATTTAATTTTAATTTATACTTTTTAATAAACATAGATGATTATACATATAATTGTATAAAACGTGTATAAAAAGTTTTATTTTATATTTTTGAATCACAGTTAATGTGTTTTTTGTTACGTTCATTTTGAATCAATTCTTTAGTCTGAATATGAGGCTTTTGTTGACCCCGCAAAGCGTCATTTTTTAATAACCCAAAGCGACACTCTATAAAAAAATGGACGCCAAGAGTACACGCTTAAAGAGAACAAACAATCTTTATGAACTACATGTATTACATCTTTATGTTACAAATTAGCAAATAAAATAAATCCTTAAGATGCACCTTCTTTACTTACAGTCCATAGCACTTTGGTTAGTTGTGAAATGTACGCCGCTTAAGAGAGGTAAAGAGCCTTAAGAAGCGAACAATAGACGGTGTAAGGAAGTCGCACTAATAAAAAGCTGATTACAGATCAAACGACGTTCAGCTGATTGTAAACTTTTCTAATAATTAAAGAAACTAAAAGTATAGCACAACGGTTAAAATTGTGCTTAGATGATGACTCAACGCATTTATGTGTTCTTAATTATTCATTAAATAACTAACTTGAAATCTTATACAATGTTTAACTTTGCACTGAATTTATTTAAAATAAACTTGTCACCAAATTGTATTAACTTATAAATATTAACTAATGTTCTGCATATTAATTTCATGTTAATGGAAATTAGTGTTGGAAACTAATGCATGCTAATTATTCTAAGATTTTGAATGAAAGTTAAAATAAAATCTTTTATTCGTTTTCGCCTGTCCTAATTAAATACTATTTGAATAGTTATTATCAGTAAATGAAAAAATAAAATTGCTACGTCCGTAGTGTCACGAAAAATTTAACATGACATATATGGTGGAGGCATGCCGGTTTGATTTTTTTATAGAATTCATCGTAATTTGACACTTTTTTCCAAATACTTTTTTTTTTGTTATTAAGAAATAATTTATTCGAAGCCATATATGACGGGCGTCAGGGCTCATTTTTTTGCAGAATTCCTCGTAATTTTGTAATTTTGATAATTAATCCTTTTATTGGGTTTTCATGAAATAATTTAAAAATAAATCCGTGACATATATGGCGCTTTTACCACCGTGACATATATGGTGAAAAAGTTTAGTGGATGTACTCCCAAGTTTTTTTAAATATGTATAGTAGTAACTTAAGTACTTTCAAAAGTACTTAAGGAAGTTAATTTCAATTATAACAAGATCTGTATTAAATATATTTCAAAAAGATATGGAAAGTAATTGCCACAGTATTGAATATTGCGTAAATACAAACTTTTCAACGTAAACGTTTTAATTTTAATATTCTTTTGATCAATAACTGGTGACCGCAGCATATCCGTACTAATTGTTTGATATGTATTTGTTTATTTTATTCAACAGACATTGACTGAACTGAAATTACAACTGGCAGCATGAAATAAAAACTTAAGTAATTCGAAATACATGAAACATGTAGTCGCATTAAGCTTGCTACGTGATTGATTCAATAGTTTATAATAATAGGCAATAAGCTGTCGCAAAATATATTTACTCTTATAGATCTTGCAGTACCATTAACGCTATATACAATAGTGCAGTGGTTCTCAATTACAGTGACAGATGATAATCAAATTACAAATAACATATTCCTGTTTTACTAAAAACCTTTGGTGTACATGATTTTAATGAAGTTAACATCTTTTGTAGTTAGTGAAACTAAATATACAAGACTAAATAAATATAGCTTTTAAAATTGCAAAATTATGTAGGATAGAGCAAAACTGAAATACTATTTTCTATTTCCGCCGTTTAGGAGGAATGGTTCCAATTCCACCATTAAAATTATCAAAGATTTCCCCTTATTTGCTTCCACTAATGTTTATAGATATGCCGCATGATCTTTAACCTATACGTGAATTTAATTGGTTACAAACACACTATCTTGTTGCCATAAAAAGTTTCTTTTGCAACTAGACTGTGACTACACAAATAATACCTTTACATTAAAGTTGACAACCAGCGTACATATGAATCGGGTCTGTGCGACTTGCATAAAGTGAACCGACATCCTCAATTTGAGCTGGATGGCCAATTTGAAGTATCAATGTGAGGTTGTGATGGATGGCAAGTAAAAATGATGCAACTTAACGTTGTCTAACCCAATTGAAGAGTGAGCATGCAAATCTTCTATTGCAAAACAAGGTACGTTAACTCTGGAGAGGAAACATTTAAGCTCCTTAATACCTACAATTAAAACATTTCTCTATGAAAACTTCTTTTTATACCTCTTTTTATGGTACACACTATCTCGTTGCTTAAAATTTAGGCACTTGAAATGTTGAGCCTTCACTTCTGCTCGTCGGATCCTCTGAAAATAGCTATATTAGCAGTTTGCTTAATGTATGACCAAATCGACATAATTATTATTGAAATCATTAGACTACAACTGTGTTTTTCCATAGCGCTTTGTTGTTAATTGCGCTTCGTAGTTACTTAACCTCAAATACAAGGAGTCCCCGCTGCACCCCCAGCACAGATCCACATGCCAACACAGCACTCGAAAGAGCCCCAAGCCCAAAAATTAAAAATTCCATTTTCCGCTAACCTGAAAGAAATCGAATTGGGGCTTCCCTCCCGAATAACAAATAATAATAAAAATTAAAAAATAATAAAAATATAAAATAATAATAAAAATAACATATTCGAAAATATTCGCCCCAAATATTCGAAAAAAATCGAATAGGGACTTCCCTAGAATGACAATCGGAAGAGACCTGTCATCCGCCACATTGGATTTTCAAATTACAGCTGTCGACTTCAATGAACTGTCAAATCACGTCATTTTGATTTGCTGCTAATCATAATTCAATATTTTCTATAATTAAAAAAAAAATTTGCCCCGCCCCTGTACATTATGTTTCGTACGCCCCTGGTAGAATCTAGTTGCAAAATCTAGTGACTTTTCGTTTAAAAAAATCAAATTTCGCTCCAAATATTCGAAAGAAATAAAAAAAATCAGACTTCCCCTAGAATGAGAAGCGAAAGTGCCCTGTCATCCCCATCTTGGATTTCAAGCCAGAGGCGTGAGACTATTTATATTAGGACCCAAACAACCGGTATCGTGGAACAGTTAGATTTTAAAGCGATGTTGGAACAGGTCTAGGCGCTGGGCCAACATAGTTTCATTATGCATCTAAAGAAGATTAAAAGCAATGTACCATACTGCGTTTACTTTATTCCGATTGTAAGATTTAAGGCTCTACATGCGATTCAGGGGGTGGTAAACAGTGGATGATGTCTATTATTGTACACAAATTTTATATCTATAGGTAAACACATACTTACACACAATAACTGAAAATTTGTTACTGTGTTACATACCATTCTATTAAAAAGTTCAAAATACAAGAGTGACCAAATATGATTTTGATTTTACATTATTCGTTCTACAATCATGAGGATGGTTCTTGAGTGAAACTTGTCTTTTCTTATGCCAAGATTCGAGATTATAGTTGTAGGTGTTGGCTGGATTAAACGGCGAGTAGATAACGAAAACAATAATACGTGGTCAAAGTTAGAATCATGCATTGTTGAAGATGTAGAATTTATTGATACGTTGTAAAGATGGCTATGCGGTTTCTAGTCGCTATTGCAGAAATAGTATCGAAAAAGGCGTCAATGATGGTCTCAAGGGTTGCTGGATATAGCTAGCCCCTATCACCGATAGCTGGTGATAGTGGAACGTCGCCTGGAGCAGTTGGTGGAATCAGCGGGCATTGGATGGTGCATTAGATGCTGATATCATTGGCAGAGGACAGTCTAATATGAGGCGCGGAGTCCGTGGACGTCATGGATGGTTGGATACCACTGGAGATGATTCGTGATTATCCTCGTTGTTCTCGCTTGGGTGGTACTTTCTGAGCAATTTCTTCCTCTCACGACGACCTCCTCATCTACGCATCGGGACCACGATTAAATGGCGGAGAAAGAAAAATGAAAATGTGGGAAAAAATTAGTAGGAGAATAATGAAGCCAGAGTGTCCAGAAGATGAAGCAGAAGAGCGTCGTTGGATACTTAGATATTCTATTTTTTATAGGCTAGACAACGAGTCTGACAGATTGGTAAAAAGGATGTATATGTAAACTGTGAAAGAAGAAACTAAGGGGAGAGGAGGAAATAAATGGATGAGTGAAAGAGAACAAGATTGAGGAAAGATAGCAGAAATATAGCGATTGAAGTGGAAAACAGGATAAAGATGTGGATTGGAAGGAAGTAATGAAAGAATTAGAGGTAGTAAATATACTAAGAAATATAAGTGAGTGATAGAAAATAGGGGAATGATAAAATATTTATTGTCTGAGAGAAGTATGAGCATAAGAGAATGATAGTCAGGTTTAGGTGCGGAAGTATGGATAGAGATACTAGGTATCAATTAGATGAAGGAGTGTGATAGGATATGTAGAATATGTGATAGGGAAGAAAAAAATTAGAAACATTGTATAAAGCCATGTCAAAGATTAGCCTATTCCGCGGAAAAAGAAAAGGAGAGAATTGGGACGTATGTCTGGGGCAAAAGGCAAGTCATAAATAAAATAAAATAAAATAATTTTTATTGTGTTTGTACACATCAAAATGTTTACACTCGTCATAAAAACACTATAATAAAAACTTGTGAATATTCAATAAATATAGATCACAGATAGATACCTGGGATTACATGTTAAAGCTGGCTATGGCTACGGTTGTTGGGGGTCTTATTTTGTCGTTATACTTGTGTTGTATTCATGTACATTATATCCATGATCATACATGAACACAACACCAGGTATAACGACAAAATAAGACTCCCATATAAGGATAAAGGAAAAAATTATTAAAGAAATAAGTAGAAGTAAAGTGTAAGGAACAGGGTGGTAATGGACAGAAGAAGAGGATGGAAAGGGAAGTAAGTTAATGATGGAATGAAAACAAAGAGGATACTGTTGTTTAGTATTATATTATTAGTATTAATAGCTCTTCCTTCTCCTAAAATGTGATACTATTATATTTGTTTTGTTTTTTTTTCTCTTTCTTCTTTTATTTTACATTAAATGAGTGAATGTTGATATAAAGTTTGTACAGATATATTTGGGAAGTTGTGAAACATAATGCCAATAAAGATTCTTTATTAGTATAGAATATATATTGATATTAATAATTAAAATGTATGTATGGTTATTGTACTAAAGAAAATATTCCAAATTACTGCAAAATAATTTATAGAGCACGGAGTTATTGATTCCATTGTATCAAAGAAATAGTTTAGAACCACATTTTTAGTATTAGTTGAAAACTATAACATCAATAGCAACTTAAAATATACAGGTGCATTAAACAATGAATAGCAAAGAGCGGTACAAATTTTCTTATTGAAGAAATGCAAACTGCCAGTACAGAAAAGAATAAATAACTAGGCGCAATATTTTAATCTTAAAGCATGTGCAATCTACGATTTGAACGCAGTCTATCAAAATAATAAACAAGAAATTATGAATGCGGATAGAACGATTTAAATTTCCTAGCCGAACGAGAATACCTTTAAACAATTTCAACGAAATTTAATAAACAACGTTTGCTATTTTGTGGTAAGTCGCACTGTAGCCAATCGATTACCATGTATTTCCATAATTAGCCAACGTGACTTGGAAAATATTTGAGATAATTTATACACGAATCCAGCCAAAATCATTTATTACAATTAAAATCAATTCAATATAGCAACTTCATTATATTGACCCATTTAGTACCAGCGTTCCTAAATTGGAAAAAATTAAATAACTAATAAACTTTTAAATTAAAATAGACATGGAGAAATAAAATGGGATAAATGGAACGAAAGTAAAATATTATGTATTGATATATAGATTTCATTTTAGACTATCCTAGACACATTTGATTTTCATATTCCATGGGAAAAGTATCTTATGACTTATTTATGACTTATAACTTCTTCAGAAATCGTTCAAAATTAGCATTTTTAATCGAAAATTTTGTGGCGACAACCCACACGCTCTTCGTGTTGTCGCACTGTGACAGTGCAGACCTATCGGACGTCCCTGCTTGGGGCGTAAGTATATACGACGTAAATCTACACTGATATGCTAACAGAACTCTCAACGCGACGCTGCTAATCGGGAGCCGAGCCTGCTAATGGGGAGCCTTGTCTTGAAAGTGATCATGTAGGATGTTCAGGTCCTCACTTTTAGTTGCGAACTTGACGATTTATTACATGGACGTAGTATAAAGGAGAGCAGTATCCTTGCGCTGAGTCCATTCTTAGACAAGCATGGAATCATACGAAAATAATATAGACTTATCATTCAACACAAAGCATCGTATACTGTTGCCTTCAATTAAGCACCAGATCATTGAGCTTTTGTTTGCTCGGGAACACGATAACCTTCAACACGCTGGACCACAGTAAACCCTTTTTTCCATATGTCAGTCTTATTGGCCTCTCTCCGGAAGAAGCGCAGCTCGGTTTACCATTCGAAACTACCATGTCTACTATAAATTATCGGCGAAATCGATTCGACGATTCATGGGCAATTTGCCAAGGAATGCGTAACCGAACGCGATTACACTGGCCCATTCATGATCAGGTACCATAAGCGCCGCAACGCCAAGCTATCTAAATGTTGGATTGCCCTTTTTATATGTTTTGCAACAAAAGCGTTGCGCATATAGCTTGCTACTGATCTCATATCAGATAAGTTTTTGGCCGCACTTAGACGTTTTATGAGTCGCCGAGGAAAACCTGCGGAGCTATATTTTGATAACGCTACTACATTTGTAGGAGCAAGAAACGAGCTCAATAAATTTTATAACATCCTAAAACAAAATGAGTCACTGTTAATGGACACATTGGCTTCTGAAGGCACCGCTTGGAAATTCATTCCGCTTGGCAAATATAAAACAAATTAAACGAATTTTAGGTCAAGCTCATTTGATGTATGAAGAATTCTCCACGCTATTAACTCAGATAGAAATAATTTTAAATTCTTGGCCAATCTCGCCTCTATAGTCTAATTCAAATGACCTAAATCCTCTCACGCTCGCTCGCTTTTTAATTGGGCACGTTTTCACAACTACTGCCGAACTGGACCTGTCAAATACAAGCGATCATCGCCTAAGTTGATTAAACTACATTAAGAAACTTAAAACACATTTCTGGACTCGCTGGAGAGCCGAATATTTATCAACATTGCAGAGACGGCTAAAAGTTTTCAAAAATCCCAAGGTTTCACAAATAGCAGTGAGCGATCTAGTGATAATCAAGGACGGACATCTGCCACCTTTGTGTTGGAAACTAGGACGCATCCTAGAATTACACATGGGTTCCGATGGTTTTTGCAGAGTGGTATCCCTAAAAACTAATACTAGTGTCACCAAGCGCGCCTCCAATAAACGGTGTGTGTTAACTCAGTGTAATGATAATAATCAATAATGACTTATCTATATTCTTTCCTATCTTAATTTTAAATGTCATAACTAGAATTTTAGTACTTCATTCATATTTACTTATTTAGTATATTTGTTTTTATGTAGGTAATAATTTTCCTTTTTTTTTAATTTTTTTTTTTGTTTTAATCTTTTTACTATTATAACCATTGAGTAAATAGTAAAAGAGATATAAAACAATGTTAATTTTCCGACTACGGAAAGTGCGCAGACGGATAGATGTTACCACAATTGCCCTCTGAATCGACGTTAAAGAAAGGGCAAGGGGAGGAGTGGTGTTACGAGAAGATATGGTCGCTAAGCTATGCGGACGATATTGTATGTATAGCTGGTACTAGAGAGGAAATGAAAGAAATAATAGTAAGGTTGAATAGATATATGGAAAGAATGGTGCTTGAAGTGAATGTGAGAAAATCGAAAATAATAATATGTAAGAAAAGGGGAAGAGAAAGTAAAAGTAATTAGTTTGAAATGAATAATGAGAAGATTGAATGTGTAAAATGTTTTAAGTACTTGGGGTATATGATAAGTAGCATTGGGGAAGAAAAGAACATGTGAATAGGATTGTGAATAAGGAAAGGGTAGCAGCTAAGCGGTAAATGAATGTGTGGAAGGGGAAATTTGGTGACTCGATAATAATGAGGTTAATGTTGCTAAATGTGTGTGTAAAAATATTATGCTTTAGGGAGTGGAAATATGGGCGGTGAAAGAAAGAGTTGCAATAGAAAGGATGAATGCAAAATATATGAAAAGGATTTTGGGGTTGGATAAATCGTCTCCTAAAGAATTTGTTTCACAAGAGCTAAATGAGTATTGAGTAAAGTACTGGGTAAAAAGAGCTAAGAAGCTGGTGAAAAATGAAAGTAAGTTAATGACTACTGATAATGATAGGATAATGAAAGCATTGATAAATTGTCGAAGAAGAGAAGCGAAAATAATGTGAGGAATGGATGGACGAAGGCTGGAGAAAACTTGTATGAAGGTGTGGGTGATCAATGAGCGAATGGAAGATACGGATAATGAAGCAAGGGAACTACAAAAGTATTGAATAGGCTAATAAGGAATGCTGAAGTACACGAAAGGAATGAGAAAATTAGGCAGAAGATATAATAGGAGATACAAGGAAGTAATGTTTGTAAGTGATATGCAGGATATGAAAAATCGGAATTAGGTATGACTGAAAAAATTACTTTGTTCGTATTATGTATTCCATTATTTTGTTTATATGCCAATAAAGGTTATATCTATGTATCTAACTAAAAGAATTAAAATATTCCAAAAGGATGCGTACAGAAATAAGTTTCCTGGATAATTTGGCCTACAGTTTGAGACGAGATTACCTCTGAAAATTTCAACTTCTTCCTATAGCAATAAATCGCAAAGTAGTTGAAGTCTCTCACGAGGGCTTATTGCTTCCCTTAAATATGCCAGTCTCCTGGTTCAAACTTTAATTCTGATAACAGATTGACATGACATGTCGACTTTCGTTTCAAAAACCAATTATTACACCAATTTGTACGATTCTTTTTCCGTTTTTTTTTACTGCTATTACCGCTGTCATTGCTGCGAGACCCTTGCGAGGCACCAATCATTCAACTAAACATACAATGATTCAGTGCAGAAATTCAACTAAACGTACTGTGCTAACAGTCCATAGTGTGTGATCAAAATGACCGTGCAATCTTGATCTGCGATTTGGTCCGCAAGACCCAATTCGCACGAATTGAACGAAGTTCGTGGACCCCTTAACCAGGGATAATCACGGGATATTAATTTTTTTATAGATTTTTAATCTATAAACATTAATATATTCATTGCTTTTTATTTTTTTCTATATAATGTATAGTTCCCGTTACCCATACAAAAATCGGTATTATAATATTACATGTTCATTCCTTTTTTGATAAATGTGAAAATACTATAAATATGATCAGTGCCGGAACTAGGAATTTTTGCACCTGGGGCATAAGTGAATATTTACGCCCCTTAAAAAAAGAAATGCATCGCAGGCGAAAAAATTTTTGGGTTCAAGGTCAAATGCCTTTAAATGAAAAATAACCTACACATTTTTCTCAGTAATATACTTAGATATGTATAAAAAAGAAGTTTTTTGTTTTACTTAAAAATAGTAAAGCTATTATTGAAGACTGCGATGCGGGGAAGTAGATTAGATTGTAAGTAATAAAATCTTTTCAAATATAGCATATAAAAATGTAGTTATCCAAAAACAAAAACATTATATTTTAATAATTATTATTACAAATGATAAAAATAATTGTAATTTTAAAACTTAAATGAATTGAAA
>WYDF02059795.1:0-11801 GCA_009867245.2 Adranes taylori
ATACATATCTCATTACGGCCGTTTAAAGGAACGAGCACCCACTGATTTGTCTCGATTGAGTTAGTTCCGTTTCACCTACTTGTTAAGAAGAAAACTGTAAATAGGCAACGTAATTGTTAGAACATAATTGTTAGGTCGACGACTACTGAAAAGGAGTACTGATGAAAGCTACCCTAATACTGAAAATGTGTATCTGCTCCGGTCTGGCTTTTTTAAGCTATTTGTATACACATGTCATCAACAGGTCATCTAATCGTCATAAATACATATTGTTGATAAATATTTTTAAACAGTAAAATAGTATTTATATTCCGGTTTTTTTTGCGCATTTATCAAATGAAATACGATTGTGAAGACAGGATCAATCAGATCTTGGGACGCAGAATTAGTCTAGAAATTAGTGAGAAAACTAATATGTAGACCCCTGCAAACGTATTTTATCATTCAGTTTAAATTATTGCAAAAGTTATTTAATAGGACAGTTGTTACTAATACAGTGCAACCTCGATATAACGGATCAATGCGGGCGAGCGATTATCCGAATGTGCGTTATATAAAAATAAATTTTCTGAATAAGCTATTTATTAACTATCAAATAATAATATATTATAAACCAAAGTTTACATTCTAATCATACTTTAAAATTGCACGTTACTCGTCTTCAGATGATATGTCACTAGACTCCCGTTGAGGAGAGTCATCAATGTTTGTTTTTGAACTTTCTGCTTTCGGGGACACTGGTTTGAAAAATGTATCAATTTTTGTTTGGATTTATCAAGTTTATTCTTTCTTAATTATTAACTCTGTAAAATTGCGCAAGTGCGTGTAATATAATTGCATTCCGCTATCTGCCGAATCATCGATAAATCATATCATATCGTCAAGATGCGATCTGACCAATGATAATTTAATTTTTGGGAGTATTGTTTCCTCCTCGTCGCTATGTCCGCTTTCAATTTCACGTTCTTTGATCAAACCTTCAACTACTATTTCACTTTCGGTCATAATGTGATACCCAGGGTCACCTTCATTTGTTTTCAACCATTCAAACACATTTTCCTCAACTACATATTGTCCAATATTATTTTGTATAATCCTACAGAAATAACTCCCTCTAAATCAGTTTCTGCATCTCGGTCATCAAACAAATTATTCCAACCACTTTCTAAAGTTTAGGCAGGTGACCTCTTTCCAAGCAGGTGCGAAATTAAAAAGCGTCAATCAAATATAACTTCTCAAATTGTCTAAGGTACGTTGATCTCTTCTATCTACTTTATCTTCAGCTTCCATTTTCGCCCCATGTTTTATTTAAATACTTTTTCTTACATATTTTTTTGTGGCCAAAATGATGCCATCAACCATCGATTGAATAGCAGATGTGGTGTCTTTTGGCAAAAACATACAATCAAACATGACATCTTCAGTTCGTAGAATTTTCGAAATTTTCGAGGGATGTGCGGATTCTTTGTCTAATAGTAACGAACAATATACATCTTCTGATGGTATTGTTTAAAAACCAGTCTTTGAAATTATTAGAAATGCGCCATGCTTTTTTTAAATAGTAATATGTCATATAGAGACCATTCAGTATATTTTTTTAAAGCCTTGGTTTTTGAGACTTGTCAACAATGACAGGGGTCAGTTTATGTCACTCATCGGCATTGGCACAAAGAAGTGCTGAGATGCTCTCTTTGCTGGTTTCTCGTCCAATATGTTTTTCATTTTGGGATGCTTGTGTGTTTCCAGGTACAGTACGCCAAAACAAACCTGTTTCATGAGCAAGATATATCTGGGACTGTAATAACATTTCGCTATTCATTCGTTCAAACAATTTTTGTCGAGAAGGTACAAACACTTTTAAGGTGCACTTGCTGCATCGCCAAAAATCGTTTATTAAGTATTTCATGCCTTTTGCGAAAACTACAGACTCATCCATCACTATCTTTAAATAAATTTATATTCATGGGATCCGCTAAGTTAGTTGCATTACATTTTATTTCAACTGCCCTCAGAAGCATCCCGCAAGAACTCTGTTTTATGTACCAGTTAAAAAATCTCCATCAAGTGAAGTTTCACTTGTCAATTTCATTCGTTTTCTGGGATATTTATACACACTTACATCATGCATGAACATAAATTTGTTTATTATATCTTTTTTTAATGTCAGAAATAGTTTACTTTCGAATGCCAAGTTTTTCTAATATACGAGACACAAATACTCGAGACTCCAACTGTTTTATCACTTCACGTTTTTAATTGAATGTTAAATTAATTCGTTCCCGTTTGTCCATATCGTGAAAACAGAGTTAAGCGAATTTATTTAAATTACAATGTAAACAGATTAAGTCACTCAAATACATTCATCCATTTTGATTAAAGAAAATAGACTGTTGCGCATGTAGGAATAAACCTAAAACTTCAGATACATTTTATTCAGCAGTGGGACAAAGCAACTCGGGTGATTCCGCAATTGTGCAGTTTACAATCGACTACATGCTACCCGTTATAACCAAAGTCCGTTGTACCGAAATCCGTTATATCAAGATTTCAGTCGGTATTATAAATCCCACACTTAATAGGTTCTTATCAATGAAGTGGAAAATGTATCAGAAAACCTTTCAACTACTTTACACATTAATTTTTCTAGCCGAAGCTTGAATCCTACAGCGTGTAATTAATAATAATAAAACAACCTTTATTGCATTAGCAACATAAACTAACAATAGGTAAATACTAATAAACATTGAAAACTTAAAATTACGCACTAAAAATAAACCCTTTTCACTATTTTCCTAGGAAGTTAAAGGTAAGGATATGTAGCTGCCCTTTTATTTCCATATACCCACTCTTCATACCTCTCTTCAGAACACCCCTTCCCAATTCTTATCAACTCTTTTTTATTGCCCCCACCCTTACATGCCTAGCCTATGTCTTCCCTCACTTCCCTGTCTAAACTTCAACATCCTCCACATCATACTTCCCATTACTACTCCACATCTACCATATTCTCTCTACCTTTATATCCCCTCACTCCTTGTAACCTCAATTTTGAAACACACCCCCTACTCCGTATGTCATAGCAAATTTACCACTTTCTCCACTATCCTCATTCCATCACTATGGTGACCGAACCAACGCCTCCGATTCTCTCCTATCTCCCTTTCCTCCTCAGTCAATTCCATCTTAACACAATCTCTCATCAAATGCGTCCAACTTTTTTCACCATTATCACACGCTCTACGCATCCGCTCATTCATTCAGTATCTATTACCTCTTTCTTCACTACCATACCTAAACCATACAATCATCGTTTTCGCATTCATACTTATTCCTGACCTTAAATACTCAATCATCCCCTCTTCTACCTTTATCCAATTATATTTATCATTAAACCTACATCTTCTAAACCTTTCATATCTCTTTTGTTTTTGCACATCAAATATTCTCTCAACTACCTCATTCATAAAACCCTCTCCATATATAATCCTTTCACTCTATCTACACACAGACCATCCAATTCTTTCATACATTTATTTCTATTTTCTAACCACATGTTTCCACTTATTTCCCCCATTAACCCCTTCACTCAATCCGTCTATATAAATTTATTTAACAAATCTCTGTTCCTCATCCAACTACATTTAACTCTCAAATTTCGCATCTTTTTAATACCAGCAGACCAGCTTTTGTTTTTCTCTTGGAGCAAAATTTTGTAAGGAGTTGACCTGTCAAAAAATTGTAAGGAGTTGACCTGACAAAAATTACATGAAGATTTGAGTTGACCTGTCAACACCAAGAATCCTTTTGATACCATCTGTTTGGAGTCTCTCAATCACATCTCTTTCACAAACGGCCCATACATCTGCCTAATATATCAGTATACTCCTCACACACACTACAGCGTGTATTTTCGTTATCTACAATTGAAAGAGAAATCCTAAATCTTATAAGATACCAAGTCTCAGTCTGATATGAAATCAAGTCTACCAGAAACCAAAGAAGTAAGCCTTTAAGTAAAGACATTATTCATAAATAATAAAAGGATGTTCTAAGCGCAATTTCACAAATCACTTAAACATTTGTCGCAGCGAATATTTCGGGTACGAATCAAGGAGTCCAAAACTGTACCCACATTAAGAACAAGTTCTTCAGAATAAATATAAAATTACCATTGTTCACATACAATTTGCATGCGAATAAATGTTTGGAGTTGTATACCTTATTTGAATATCAGATTTTCTGAAATATTTGAAGCTCAAAATGGTTTTTTCGGTAATAATTCTAGAAGGACTGCATGATGATATATAAAAAGGATTGGACAATGCATAACAAAAGATCCCATAGCATTCGAAAAGTTTCCTAGAAATAACGGCATTCGCGGAATTTCACGACAAAAGATGAACTCGATCCAGGATTAAGAAAAACAAATACTTATATCTCACGTCACAAACTGGCGAACATTTCGACAATACCACAGAAAGTGAAAACTCACGGATTAATACATAACCTAATAAAGGAATATAAATTTATAAAGTAGCAATAGAAAAATTTCCAAACCAATTCTACAGTAGTGCATTCCACAATAACCCGAGACCAGTAAAACAAATTAGAGTAGGCAATCAAACTAAATATTTAGTACAGACTAAAGTATTTAGACTAAAGTAATTTTTGAATCTGTCATGCATGCAATAACATTTTCAAACTTAAAAACTTTGCACCCTTTCATCTTAGAATGTGCTGAATTCTTAACAGAATTAAATAAAATCAAGAACAGAATTAAAGAAAATCAGAATTAAAGAAAATCTATTAAAAAAATCAATTTATTATAGAAGTAGCAGTAGTTGATTCGAATTTTTATCTTTTGTTCACGTTTCCTATAAACCCAAATCCTGGTAACACCTTCCAAATAATTATGCCAAACGCAAAGTTCCTTATTTCCAATGATAAGAATTATGATCTTCATAATGGCAAATGTAGAAAAACTACAAACATTCTGTAAAAATTAATCCAAAAAATGTATGGAAACAAATGTTAATATACCCGAAAGAAACAGCGATACAATATTCCTGTAACTCAAATCAACTACAGCTTTACAAGGAAGTTATATCCCAGAGTTATGTCAAGTAAATTTTACCGGACGAATTTTAAGTCTACATCATACCAAAATGGAAGAAACACCATATAAACAACTACCAGAAATAAAAATTAATTCCAATGGTAAAACGTTACAACAAATTCCATTCGACATGGAATTAGAAGCAGCAAATTTGAATGAAATGCAGAATATCCTAAATCAACTTCAAAATTAATATGAATTATTAAATGGCCTCCAAACACCTATTATACATGGGTCAACGAGTATTTGGACAATTATGTTATATGTAATTTTATTATCACTTTATAGCGTTTTAGTATGGAAAATGGTATAGACATTCCTTCCGATTGATACCGTTCAATTGAAGCTATAGAACAGACTTAAATTTAAAAAAGGTGGGACGAATTATGTATGCAGATCGTATATAAGAGAACAAGATATTTGTTTCTATACATAACTGTTTAGAATTAGTCAATACTAAAATCATATTTAAGTGTATGTTAATTGACTATCGTATTACAATACAATTTAAGAAAACATGTATGAGGAAGTTATATATCGCCTACGTGACCTTCGAAATCGCCTACGTGACCTCGCCATTTTTATTTAAACGTCGTAATGTTAACGTGAAACGTAGTTAATTAATTTGTATATATTATTTTATAGTTTAATAAATAGTATATTCAATTCATTTAAATCAATATTTCTGTTGTGCTCGAAAAACACAATATAATAGTTGACTAATTAAACAACGAACTTAGAGCATGTAGTAATTAAGAAAAAAATTATTACTTTCTAATATTTAATAATCTATTTGGTATTTAACACCAGTATTCAAAACACATGTCTTAAAAAGCGGCTTGTTCAAGATGTATGGCGCCATTTCACCCATTATTATAAAAGATCACCAACATCCTCTTCATTAGTAGCATAAGTACATTGAAAAGCCGAGACAAACACATTGAGCCACAAGCCGGCTATTGTTAGAAATCAAACTTCGTCTTATGAGTTATTTGTTCTTAGATGAAACTAGATTTAGATATAAAAATTGATGTTCTTAATGTTGCATACCGTCCATTGTTAATATTGAAATTGCGCGCTTTATATGAGAAGTAGGTAATATTATGGCGACATTGTTCCATCTATAGAAATATTAAATGCAATGAAGACGGTTGTAGAGTCATCGGAAATTCTAAGCACGATATTATCTCTCATTCATGCAGATGGGCCCGCATACCCCTTAAATAAAATGAGACAGTCCATGCTTGGGACTCTAAATGTGACGTACTCTCGTTTCTTTGCTATCGGAACTCCTACGCCCGACGCTGTTAATGGGGAGCCTTAGCGTCTATCACAATAATGTCGCAAGCGAATATCGTATCTATTACAGAATAAATTGGCTTTGGAAATTTCCCTCGGGCCACAGGTCAGTTTAATGTGAGACGAGACGCTCTAACTGATGTTGTCGTTTCTTTGGTCCTCAGTTGCTTACTGCGGGCTAAGGTAGAGTCAGTTAACAAGTAAACCAGAGATTCACGTTCTTGTAGGCAATAAACTTAAATGCTAATGAGTGAAACAGCATTTAAGATTTAACAAAACCGTCTATTATTTTTCTAGACGAAACGAAGGAACAAAAGATTAATGCACAATAAAGCTGTCAATAATAAAGTGATGAGTAAATGTCAAATGCCGTAATAATGGCGGTTAAATAATAAACAACAAAATAAAGCAAAATACTCAAGCAGTTTACTAACGGCGGTCTAATTGCTTAATAATGATAAAAAGAAAATCCGCTTAAATGTAACAGCGGTGCATAAAAAGCAATACAAAAATACGGTGATAAAGCAACGAAATAATACCAAACTAAATATTCAAAGTGTGTACAAGCTACGAACGATACAGCGGGAAGACGGGTTAATTTCAATACATATAATAACGGGAAGACGGCGATAAGTTCAAGCGCATAAGATATGAACAACAAGAAGAGTAGGTAGTTTAAGAATTTATTACAACTCGTAACGTCGTGAGCAGACTGCACTCTCGAAGTGGTGCGACTACCATTGACTGAGAACGGCACAGTCATAGGTGTCACTTTAGTGCGGTGGAAGGAAAAGGAAGGAATTACTACAACTCGTAAGGTCGTGAGTATACTGCCGTAACGAAGTCATGCGACTACAATTGACTGAGAACGGCACAGTCATAGATGTCACTCTAGTGGGGTGAAAGAAAAAGAAACGAATTACTAGAACTCGTAACGTCGTGAGTACACTGCCATCACGAAGTCATTCTTTACCATTGACTAAAACGGCACAGTCGTAAGTGTCACTTTAGTATGGTGAAAGGAAATGAAAGGTATAAGAAGAAAAGCTATTCAAACACATGCAATTCAAATAAACGAAGTAATCTATATAATATCGCTGACCAAAACTCTTAACTGCTGCTGACTTAACGCTGGCTAGACTGGAATTGCTGGCTTGACTGGTATAGCTGGCTTCGTTGCTGGACGAACGCAGGTATTGATTTTTAATGCGTAAAACGCGCTTATTTATAGACCGGAGACACACTCATGTCTTACTGACAGGTACGCAACATTTGGGAGCCAGCACTCTTTGCTTTCTGTCGTGGAATGGAGCTCCATTAGACAGAGAAGTTTAAATACAGCGTTGTAACCATATACAATATCCGGATAACAGCAAGCCATAGGAGCGAGGCACCAGCCTTTAGCGCCATTCACATTCTATATACGTATATTTCTATACGTATGTGTCCTATTCCCACTTTATCTATTATAAACAATCTACGTTATTTCAAAACGCTTCAATGAACGAAACACGTTACATGCATGCTTACACATATCCACTCACTCAGGCCTCACTTGAACTACAGTCAGCTGTATGAAAAAATCGGTACTTATATTGTGTCTCTTTCTAATTTATACGAAAGTATACGTTCACACATACAGTGTATTAGCGGCGTACATTATACGTTTTTAAATTAATTTTATTTATTCAACGCGTTTTATGCATATTTAAGAGAGACGCATCTTTAATGCTACCAACCACTTTGTTACAAAAGAGTAAATGGCAACGAATCTGCTTTTATGACATATCGATAGATATTAATTTAATGGATACTTAACACCAGAAATCACACGGTGATGTTACATATCGTATTCGTGACATCCTCTCTAAAGATAATAAAGAAATATTTATATCATTCTCTTCGTTAAATTTAAGTACTCACTTTGTGCGGAACAAATATTATGTTGATCCTCTATTACGCTCAGGAGTCTATGCTACTGTTTGCCGATGTGGCACCGCCTACATTGACCAGACTGGTTGTTCCTTTCTGATCAGGATAAATGAACATTTAAATAGTGTAGTGTAGCTTAACAAAAGAGAATTATAATTTAGCCATCCATATCAACTGTTTCTCTAATTCCGACCACAGTTATGACCCAGATATTTATCTGAATATATTCCATTTTCTGGAAAAAGGAGTAAAACTCAATATCTTTTTCCGAAACTCACCAAGAAAACCTTAATGACCAGGTTAACTTTATTGCATCAGAATCAGAGGATTACCACTCAAACATCTAATAGTACGTAACCTTTATATACTCAACATTTCATAATACAACCTATTGTTGGTCAACTTTCTTCTCCATTTTGTTAGTTCTTTTAGTGACATAAGTGTCAACATAAACAACCACATGGTTAGTTGCAGTCATTTCAACAGGTAATTTATTATCCTGATTTAATGCATTTCAATGCTTTAATATTGATTTTCAACGATTATTTATGTAGCTAATTCTATAATTTTCCTCGAGAACGGCAAGTTTGCCGATAATGCATTAGCTCCTATTGTAATTTTCAAACATTAAAAGTAGAATTTTATTTAACTAAATTGATCAAGGTTTACGACTCATTAAAGATCGTCAACTGTATTTTATTCTGATTAGGTAATGAACTAATCATTTAATTCTGAGTGAAATCTTAATACCAATGATTCGCTTAAAGTTTCTTAGTAATTATTTACTTGTGAATTCGTGTTAAAATTTATCGCATGCTAATAGTTATGTTCATAAATGTAATAAATCAAAATAATATTGAATTTTATTATTTAGTGTGTTAAGTTATTTATGGTTTATTTCTGAATGACCTAATTAATTATAGTAAAGAAAAAAAGGATATGAATTATATTTTTGATCCCTCTTATACTCAGGTGGGTTAACTCAGGGAATTTACAAGTTATTTATCTAGGGAGAAAACTGCCCCTTCTATATTTTCCGGTACAAAAATAACCACTATAGGAAATGGAGGCACCGGGTAGTAAGTTTATTTGTGTTTAGTTCAGAATTGTTTGAAACACATTATTTGATTATTAAATTTATTAATAACTTATTCTGTTTAATTTAAATTTTTAAAATTGAGTTTAAAAGCTTAGTTATAATATGAAAAAATTATGTCCAATTATGTCCAAATTAAAAAAGATCACAGGAAGTCAAAAATATATTTCTCATAAAGTGAGCAACGTACTTAAAATGATGTTGAGCGTTAGTAACAGGTTACATCGTCTACCCAGCAATAAAAATTTGTTACCATTAACTTCCTATGTAATCTTACCCATACCTATTACTCTTTGCCGTCTATCTGTCTAGAAAATGACATAAAATTCGTGAAAAATTTATTTCAAATTCCATTTCATCAGACGTGTGGAATTGTCCATTACATATATGTACTAAGCTGTTTACGATAACTTTGTTGGAAAATATTTTTGCTGCTAAAATATATTATGTTCAATGTTTCTTGATACTAGATAGACGTAACGATATTATATAATATAATTAATTCTGGCGGAACAACGGACTGTAAAATAAATTTTATAGGGTTGTGGACTGTACATCATAATTATAACTAACACTTTAGCATTGTGGAATTAAATTGATATTCATATTTTTTTTATATAAAAGTAACTCTAATACTTCAACATCTTGTTTCTAATATCAATGAATTAAGTAAACCACAATTATTTATTCATTTTACATTCTGTTCCCTAATTTAAATTAAGCTATTTGATGTGCTTAACTTTGTTATTTATTTTTCTTTATTCTACTTTGTTTCAAATTACTCTTATTTATTATACTAAATGTTTTAATTCCAATTCCTTAATATATAATTTAATTCGTCTGAACGCCGGATGCCAAGTAATCGCTTACTAAAGCCATGAATTCAAACGCAGAAAAAACGCAATGGTGTTATCCACTGAAGATGCAGGCAGCATATCAATTTGTAATTGTACTCCAATTCAACACCCACACGATACTTTTCCATAAACTCAATATTACCATGTCTAAAATGAATGAAAAGGTGACTTCACAGAGGGCCTTGGATCAGTACTCTATGAAATGTATCTAGCTAAAGAAGTTCGGTCAAATATTCCGAAAACGCATTTTGAAGTACACTAGACAGATTTAAAGACAAAGAAGAGGAGCAATGGAATCCAGTATGCGCCCAATTTCTGATTCCCTTCCAAAATAAGGAGATGACTCTGTATGACTTAATAGAGGATGATCCTTATAAAATTTTGGGTGATAAAGAGTTTCAAAGGACATCATTTATGGGGATGTAACATTCTAATTAGTGTTTAGTTTGTTACATCAGATATATACATGGCATGCGAAAATGGGAAATTCGTATCCACCTTACATCTACTTCCATTTACAAAAAAAGATCTCCATCCATACAATCGAATTTTAAAGAGTTTTGGCTAATATAACTCCTGAAAAAATTGACTTCGAAAACGCTTGTATGACTCCCGCTCAAGCTGCATTTCTAGCAGCATTCTTAAAGGAATGTTATTTTTATTTTAGCGAAGATTTATTAAGAAACGTATGTATTGTTTGTTCGCCAAGCGACAATGAGGATCATGAACAGATTTCAATGAGATTTAAACTTCTCTTCTTGGAGTCACTTGGAGTTTTGGCTTTTGTTCCTCTGGACAATGTAAGTAGACTCTTTTACGAGTTGACCAATGAATACCTTAACGATGACAGATATAATAGCCTTAGTACCTTAGTACAACATACATTTCTGGCTACCTGGGAAGGGATCCAATATTCCCGAAAAGAATATGGAATCAATACGAAGCTGCTGTTGTTAGCGAACCGAGGACAGCTAATTGTTGCAAAGAAATCTATAATTCACTAAGAGCGATGTATCATTGCAGACATCCCGGGGAGTGGATTTTTTTATTGGATTGAATAAGGCCTTTTATCATATAGCCCTTATTCAGCCCAAGAAATCAATAAAAGCTTTTAGCCCGAGTCTATGAGGAAACAAATTATAAATATAAACCGTAAAATTGCAGCAGGTGCTTAATGATATATGAATAAACTTTACAAAATAAAATCTTTTAGAAAAACTCCAAATTTACAATAAATACTAAAATGATTATACTTCGAAAATGGTAAATAGATAAATAACAAACTTTTAAAAACCAAGTTAATGATTTTTATCATTTATGATTAATTTGTAAGAATTATTTGTGAACAATTCTTGTTTTATATTTTATTTGGTTTCTATTTCTGAAATTCATTTCTAAATGCAAATAATATTCCTTTTATTATGCAAAGTCCACTTTGACCTAGGACCTAGGGGCTCAGTAATCTGGTCACCATATATATATATACATTTATATATATACA
>WYDF02059806.1:0-11800 GCA_009867245.2 Adranes taylori
ATTAAGCGTTCTTCTTAATGTGACTGAAGATCCTCACACAAGTACACGTCTTGCTGAAAACGAAACAGGTGTCAGTACGTCATCTATAAATAGAATATTATTAAAAAATAAAATACATCCCTATCGCATACGTCATCAGGAACTTCTTCCTGATGACTATCAAAGAAGGGTTCATTTTTGCGAATGGATCATAGAAAACATAAACCACCAACACAATTTCTTTGATTATGTTCTGTTTGGAGATGAAGCAACATTTCACAGCAATGGTTTTCTCAACATGCTGAATTTTCACTACTACTCAACAAGTAATCCTTACGAAACAGTATTCTATAGCCAAACTCAATGGTCCATTACGCAACGATTCTCGATTGATACCAGCCTCCCGAGCGATTTTTCTTATAGGTACCCTCGAATTTCTCTGAACTCGCTTTGTGATGTTGTACCGAAGTGTTGACAATGCGATTCCTTCCTCTGGTAGGATGGCCTCCTTCATGACCGAGCTCTCTGGTTAATTGTTTTTAAAACAATCAGTAGAGACATAATAAATAGACGAACGTTTCACATTGAGGTTTTCCTTAACGAAACAGTTCCTAACTAGCAGCACATTTGTTTAACATTCTAAAAACACGCAGCAGTTAAGCAATACCAAATCGGAAGTGTTTTCTAGTATAGATACGTGTGGAAAATTCTGGCCAACCATACTTATTTGTTTAAGGTACAATATGCCTGGTAAGACGCACTACCATTTGTCAAAAGGATTTGTTGTCAATCTCTATATTTCTTTATTTTAGTATTGCCATGCATAAATTTAGGCTTAACAAATTAGAGTACTCAATTTAGTTACAATGTTAAACCCGGATTAGTGTGTGATTTTTTACACATAACTTATCATATATACGTACTCCTTTTTTAAGTGTTAATTTTTGTTTCGATACCTGTACTAGAGGCGGCTATATTTTCTCCAATCTAAAGACACCGTGTTTTGGAATGCCACTTGAACTTCCAAATTGCAATTCTGCAGTGTGAAATTCTATAGAACAAAAGATATCAACCTCTTATAAAGCTCCCCGTCAGTTACGGTATCGATGAGAATATTACGAATTTCTATCAATTCTTGGTCCGTGTTATAACTTTATGTGACTTGTTTTAGAAGTCCACATGCGAGTATTTTATAATTCTTCTAATATGAATGCCTGAGTCCCTCATTATAGGTCTTATTCTAGGTAAAAGCTATTTCTAAATGTTAGGAAGAACTTTCCGCAGAACATATCGCCTCATAACAGAGTATCTGCTCTTGACACTTTTATTTAACACTTCTTTATCAATTCACATGGCGTTGACAATGTAATTTTCATTCTTGTGTCATCAATTATTTTCACCAAATTACCTCTTCATGTATGTACGTTAGATTTTAAGAGTCTATTTCTAATAAATATATATTTTCATTTTATGAAGTATCTTTAATAATGTTTGTACATTTAAGAATATAAGGTTTTGTGTAATAAATTTATAAATTTTCAAATCTTAGCTTGCTAGTTCAGAAGAAGCTTCATAAATTCGAGCTGGCAGCTATTGCGAATTTGTGTCCGGAAACAACAGAGGAATGTAAATCGCTTATACCATCATTGGAAGGTCGTTTCGAAGAAGATGAAATGCAAGCAGTTCTTGATGACATACAGACAAAAAGAAGCATACATTACTGAACTTCAACACAATATTTGATGTTATAATAGTTAATGTATCAGCAATTTTCTTCTGAAATGTTATCAAATAAAAAGGTAATGATTTTACTTAAATATTTGTTTCCTATACTTTTATTATGACTTATTTTATTTTGAACCATAAATCATTTAAAACTACGTAGTTTCTTCTTCAAACTATCCATTGCGTTCCTCGAATACTCTTTGGCAAACACGATCCCCTTCGTTCTGAAGATTTTGAATATTTATATCTTATGCCACAGTCTGCGCTTCGTACATTGAATTATTTTGAATAAAATCAATAAGTACTGGTATGTAAATTAATAAATAATAAAAATTCTAATAAATAATAAAATTTCATACATTTTTTAAATCCATATGAACAAAATTTCATAGTTCATATGGATTTAAAAAATGTTGAGAATTGTAAATGAAATAGAAATGCATAATGGATTATAATTATATTAACATGTCATTTTAGGTACATTTGACAATATTTTTGTTTTATAGTCAACTAAATCACATGTATGACATACAAAGTGCGAAAATTTAGCATGATTTTCTTTAATTTTGAAAAGCCATGTCCGAAAAAGAAGTGTTTAGATAAAAAATATTCTACTACTTTTGAAAATAATACAATTTTATGCAGATTGTTTCTTACAGCTACGTTTAGCAGATTCAAGTTAATCATAGAATGAAGCTACATTATGACTATATGCGTTTATCATTCCAACAACTGTATGAATAAAATGGACCGACCTCGCCAGAAAAATCGTGTTGTAACGTCTGCGTCGGTTTCAATATTTAAACCATAGTGAAAGATAATTGGCGAGTCTTGATGAAATTGATAAAGCTTTGAGTATGAACCATGATGATTCTATTCCATAAAGCATGTATTCGGTTCCATAAAGTTCCACAAGAGCTGTAGCGCCCGCATTTAATTCCAAGAATTAAAACAACATTTTAAATCCTCTAAATAACTGATGCGTTTATAAGAAGCAAACTGAGATATCTTTCTCACAAGGATTGTGATTGGAAATGAGTTCCAAATACATTATCATAAACCCAAAACTGCTGTGAAAACCGAAAAAACTTTACACACAGCTCTTGACATAACAAAGTCTGCTGATTATTTTTTCGAATGCAAAAAGGGTAATTTCTAAGAAATGTATGTATCTCTAAATGGGCTACTATTACCAGTTACATTCACTCACTTTTAAACCCCTGCCCCAATGGGGGAAAACATCATAAATCCCCTAAACCATAACTGAAAGAAACACTTTGCGCGAGCATGCCAATATACCAATGGAATATTACAAATTTTTAGTCATAGAACGTAATGCGGTCCATAACTTGAATTACTTTTGAGTTATACCCCCCCCTCCTTCTGTTCGATCATGCAATATTGTTTATATAATTTCCAATATGTTTTGTTCAATTTTCAAATAAAAGCAATTATTTCAATGTAAAACACTTTTATAGCACAAATGTGACAAAGCCAAAAACTATAAATCACTTTTCACTTACGATAACTAACTAAAATTATTTTCTGGTTTACCTTTGAAAGAACACTGGATCAATCAATATTCATTTCTTCCGCTCTTTGTATATCGTCATTATATTTTCCAATATACAAGTTGAATTAAACGGTAATACAAAATTTGGGACACGTTAAAAATGATAAAATCGCACTATTACAATGTGCATGTATATATGTATAAAGCGTTTATGTATAATATTATTAGAATATTAATTACAACATTCCATAAGAAATAAAAAATTAACTATCACAATCATATTACATATTTAAGACTAGAATATTTATGTATAACAGCCAATTAACAAATTGCATAAATTAATAAATGTATCATTTAATAATTTTTGAACATTTATTATTTATAATCCAGATGTTTGAGATTTTTAATACATATTTTTTAAAATGATCCATAAAAATTAGCACAAAAATCAATAGTTTGTAAAACGAACTTTTCTCAGATAAAATATTCTACTTCTTATAGATTCTACATTAAATAAGTCGATAGCATCAGAATAAGAGTATAATTTCACGCAAAACATCTGTATCTCGCAAGAGTAAAATTTTGGCCACCCTGTTAAACGATACCAACAATTCTAGATTTATTTTGCATAATAAAACCGCCAGTATAAATTTTTTGTACGTCTTCTTATGTTTTCTACAAACTAAACGGATAGCTCTCGTAGAAATATAAAAGGTATATTGAGAGGTAAAGAGGTTTTCTACGATTATACATTTTGGCAACATTAACTTCAAAGACAGTTAATACCAATTTTAATAAATTTAACCTGTAAGCCTTTAAGGATTTCTCGTGATATATATTTTGACGGAATCAGAATCATCAAAGATTTAGTCACGATAGAGATGTTCATGAAATGAGCTTCACGCGCATATAAATTTTACGAATTTTATATTCAAGACAACGGAAATGATATACTTTTCTGCTTACAACGTTTACTATTGACACGTATTTGGACAAATTGAATTACAAACACAGGTTGACTAAGAATACTTCTTTTGATGGATATTTACTTGTGTACAAAATATTTGTTTTATACTGGTGTGGATTTTACTTGATATGACACACTGTTAGAAACTTTCAATGTCGCTATGGAAATTAAAAACTAAATACTTCACACCAAACTTATTCTACACAAAATACTGAGTTTGTTATCAATAAAAATCCGTACCATGATTTCATCATCAACTGCCATTTTATGATCAGATACACTTGATTAAAATGATTGTGAATAACGTTTTTAATATATTGAAAATAGCTCGAAGACAAATAGCAGAATCAATTTTAATCAGGAAAGTGGGAAAGTTGGCTTAAATGCAATAAGGAACAGTAAACTAACTGTACAACAACCAATAAGTTACGACTTACAAAAAATTGTCTAAGTTCTTTACAAGCCTCAATAATATGCACTAACCTTGTCTGATGAAAATTGGACAAAAACCTGGGAAACCCATTAAGAAACAACTTGTGGTAATACAAAAGAAAAGCACCTTTGGGGCACAGAAACATATGGAATGAACACACTATGGATGAAAAACTTTATCTTTATTTTCGGATAAAAACGGATTATTCTGTGAATGCCGTGAATCAAATATTTTGAGGCAGATTCTTAAGGCAGTATCCTTAATCCTTATGGCATGAAGGTTTTCCTCTATGAATTTGTGAGAACAAAAAAAATATGTAGAGATTTCGCAGGATAAATTTCAATCCAGATTTTTCCGCAATAACTAATACTTTGCGATAGGTTGAATAATGTGAAAAACTTCTTCGTTCATAATGAAATAATAGACAAAATAATAATATATTTAAGAAAATAGAAGTTGCAATAACATAGAAATGTATAAATTCTTTTCAGGACATTTTAAAAATAATGTATATATATATGATATTTTTTCTCATAAACTCTGTGACGCAGTTAATAATTTAAGAACACTGAGAAATAAGCTAGGTAAATCACAAAATCGTTTTTATATATTTCTATTTAATATTATTGAGTTATACTTATTTAGATTAATATCAACTACTTTTGATTATGAGTATATAAAATATTTATTTTAGTAACTTGATTACATTCTAAAAAAATATTTGTAAATAGAGTAATAACATTAATATGATTACCTTTGAGCGTAATTATTTCAGAAATTATTTAAAAACAAAACTTTTAATACAAGTTGAATGATTTAAATTTATCTTTCATAAAAAATCACAGGTTGGCAATACTATGTAGTGAATATCCATAGAAAGTGAATGTTGCGCTAGTTGTAGTTCTAGACTTGACGAAGAAGTCTTTTTGTTTCATCAGTAGCATATAAAAGATGAAATAAAAAGACGTGAGGATCAAAGATTATACATCGAAATCGAAACTTACATGGCAAAAGCCGAACCGAAATTTAAAATTATTTAAGTGAAGTGAGAGCTAATCATTTTCGTGTAAGCATAAACTACAACGTAAGACCAGGAAGGCCTAAAACATCAATATATAAACAAAGTGTGAAACTGGATGATTTTGAAGAAAATCGTCGTGCGACGAGGGAATTTATTACGTCACGGGAATTTCAATAACGTTCGTATACCGAATTCTGTCAAATGATTTGTGTGCGATGAGTTGCTCATTGTTTGAGTGTTGAAAAAGGCACAAACGCGTAGACACTACAACCTTGCCGAAACAAAGATTTGACAATGATAGTCAAGCATTCCTGCATCAAATCATTGCTATTGATGAAACTTAGTTAGAGACTTCGAACTGGTATCACAGTCGGACGAGTGGAAAGGTCGATCTTCCCCACTTATAAAAAATTCGTCTAGCTCAATTTAAGATCACAGAAGCGTTGATCTTTGCCTAAGATCATCATGACCGATATAGTTCCATGTGAACGAAATGTCACAGGACTATTATTGTGAATTCATTAAAAAATTGAAAAGTACACACAGCCCGACTTCTGTTGCTCAAGCCTAGGCCACTGATTCCTCATGACAACTTTTATTAAATGAATTAGCTATAATATTTATTATTTTAAAACACGAAATTAGTAATTCAAGATGTGGTTTCTGTGAAAATGTGACAGTAATAAGAGGAACATGAACTAGTGATCTTTAGAGACCATATTAATCATGTTGGTTTAAGGGCTTCAAAGTTACTTGGATTCATGTTAAGGAACTCGTCTGGTCTTGATATTAATTCGATCAGATCCATTTTTGTAGGAATTGTTAGATCTCAATTCGAGTATGCTACTCAAATTTATTCATCTTTTTATGAAGTTTATATTATGCAAATTGAAAGAATTCAGAATAAATTTTTGGGATATTGTGAATTTCTCATAGAAACAATAACAATGACTTCATTAAAAGAGCAGAAACATTGCTGATATGTCTTTTGTTTATAAAATTTTATCGAACAACATCTGTGAAGGCTTATTATACCGTATCAAGATTAATGTTCCACAAAGATCACTAAGAACCTTCAATGTGTTCTATAATGAATTTCACTCTACGAATTATGGTAAACAACTGTCGATTAACCGCGCGCTCAATCTCATAAATCAATATAAACTTTATGTTGATTGTTCATTTGAGGCATTTAAGCGGGAGGCTTACAGAAAACATTGATGATGAAACTGGTATTGGACATTCATGTCACCTGACTCATAACATAATTTATGATTGCTCCATTGTTGCTTCTTTGTTCGACGTTTTACAATTGTGCGGGTATAATAATATTAATGCAACTATAAGTTTTGGAAATATTTTCTATTATATATTTTCCTTATTATTCCGTTAATTACTATTTTCAATTATAGTTAAAGTTTTTGTATTTAAGTATTATTGTACATTGAAATATTAATGTATTGTAATGGAGTTGTCCGTCAGTAAATAATTAAATAAATAGATTAATGTGATAGTAGACTGTAGAATTTTCTTCAGAACAGATCAATAAGCGTGATTATAAATATGAAAACATGAACAAACGGAAATATGATTATAAATATGAACTCTCGTAAACATAATTTAATGTAACTTTGTTAAACGTTACAGTACAGTTTGGGAGTGAAGCATTTCAGATTAAGGTAAAATCAGTCTGCAAAACTAACCAGGAGAGTAAAATAACCTTACAATGAGCGAGTATTCAGAAAAAACTAACATCTACAAAAGTCTCATATGAAGACATCTGGCATGTGAAGAAATACTAAAGTAATTTCTTAATTTTTGAACGTACAATTATTATTTGTAGTTTGGTCGGTTGATTATTTCATTTGCAAAACTTAAAAATTTTCAGTTTCAGACGACAAAAATAATTTATTTTTGAGAAGAAATGTACGCTCACTTGTATATCCTAGATAATTACAAAAAAAAATCTTGCTGGGGCAGATTATATGACCGGCCTAGGTGGACTTTTCAACTTATTTGAACCAGATGATCATTCAATATTTGCTACCTTCGAACTTGTAATAAAATGCAGGTATACAACTTCCATTAAATTAATATATCTAGAAGAGTGTTCAATAATATTTTATAAAGTATTATTACTTCTTAAATTTATACAATAAACAATAATAATTTACAATAAAAAATATTCATTTTTTAAATTTGATGAAAATATCATTTGTAAAAAGCTTTCTTTCTTTACAAATTTGCCAAAAAACAATGTATAATGCCTTTAATTATCACAGACTTTTAACCTATTAAAACCTTTAAATAAACTGCTTTACTTCTACTTTCAAAGAAACATTTTTTGCTTAAAAATGTATCTGACCATATCCAGTTGATATTATCATAACAAAATAAAGCCATTAACGATCCTATTTTTAGATTTAATAGAAAAGAAAAATGTTTGTAATTAAAAAAATTCTATTAAAAAAATTGTTATTTAAAGCTGGAATATTATAAAAAAGTTTTTTTTATCTTACAATTTCATAGTCTTTTAAAATTTGATAAAAAATAATTGTCGAAACATAGACCAAATGTAGAAATATAATAAACGACTTGATTTCCAAAGAGTCTTGCTGCATATATTACGCAGAAAGACAAGGGTAATTTCAATCAAGGATAATTAATAAGTCATGTCGAATAATGGCGAATAAGACTTATCTGAACACTCGATACATAAAATGGCGGAAGAATCTACTTCAGGAAAAATATATTAATAAAGGACAATTATACTTAAACGACAATGATCAAAAAACTAACTAATTATAGGTCCTAAATACACACAAGCCTATGTAGCAATCGCAAGAAGAAATGAATAACATTTATGCGCAACGAAACTACAGTTATGAGAAACTTTAATGCCAAGCTAGTAGGGGTGAATTTAATGAGAGGGGAGATTTACTGATGCAATTTTACAATAAGAGCTGGACATTTAACTTAACATTAACAATTGGGAATTAACTTCGAATTTCATGCGGAAAGTATTAGTTACATCTGATAAACATACAATTTTGATGAAAATGATTTCAATTTTATTTTAAATTAATTTCAACTGAATTTGATCAAATACTTCTATATTAAAAATAGAGGGACAGATTCGCTTATTGTTTACGGTGTGTTGTTTTTCGTGTTTGGCAATTATTTTTATACCAACATAAAAATCAATACGTAAAAAGTAACCAAATGTTTCAAATATGTAACCAACCATTTTGAAGTTGATTATAAGTTTCTACACACTTCTGACTTAAAGGATCCTTTGCCGATATTGTACTCACAGGAAAACTTTCATCCTAAAAATTTATTATTAAAAATAAATAACATATTTTAATTATTGTTAAAAATTAATAAACAATTGGATGTAGTTATGCATAACGGAACCAACTCACCATCAAACGTACAATGAGTTACCGGTTTTAATGCACTTCAATATAGTATTCTACAATGTGCAAAATAGAACCAGTCTACTCCAATTAAGAAAACAGTTAATTTAAAAAACTCCTATATAACGCAAAACATTTTCATTTCGTCATCTATATTTTAACAAATCTCACGTATTTGTTAATTATTTGCATACATTTTAAATGAAATAAATATAAAGAAAAATATATTATTCAAAACAACATAAAATTGAATAAAAGAGTAAATACCACTTTATGAAATGACCAAATAATTTCTAATGTTGATATGAAGCGTTCCAATTCCCTATTACTATTAAAATACAAAATCCAATCACCACTTGTTTCATGAACTTCTCTACAGCTAAATTCCTAGAAAAATATAGTAACATAAAAAATCTCTACTCAATTGTGTTTAGTATTTGCTATCTTCTACAAGATAGGAAATACTATTAGGAATAAAGCTCAAAAAAGAAATAACCAGTTGTGGAATGAAAAAATGTGTTTCAAAGAAAACATCTTAATTACGTCCTCGTTTTGTGATACTTACTAAAATACACCAACTTTGTTCAGCTGGAGGTAACCGAAATGCTGTAATATCTGAAATTGCTGCACACGATAAAGCTTGTGCTCCTTTTATAGGATTGTGATCTTCTTGTTGAGTCATATTGCATGGAAATGATTCACGCACAGTGAGTATATGTACATCAGTCATTAATAAGGAACAAGCTTGCGTGTGGATATTATCGTTTCTCTGAAAACACTGTACACAAAAGCAAATAATTATTGTACTTATCTAGTATGCTCAGAAGTTCACGGACAAGAAAAATTCATCTTATATTCGTACAAGAAACAGGTGCTTTTGTGGTGCTTTCACCAGTTACACAGTTTCGATGCGCCACTGGCAAGTTTTTTCACAGAAACCTTTATAGGAAATACTAAATACCAGCATTTCAAAATGAGATAATTTTAAAGAAACTGGCACGCAGATATAAAAGGTGGACATTAAAAAGTAAGAGTTATTGCAGATTATCAATTTATTTTAATCGAAATTAGCTTATCAACAGGGTTACTCTAACTAGGGTATACACTTTAAGCAACTCGGAATTAATTACCTTTAAGAGATGGCAAAAGTTAGCAAAAGATTCCAATCTCTGTAATTGATGGCAAGTTGGACGGAGTTACCAGTGAAATAATATGTAAGTATAATGATAAAAATACACGCCTTTGAGCGACTGTAGACTGAACGCTGAGCACGGCAGTCTAATGGCTGAGCACGGCAGTAAAAATTTTTCCATTGCGATTTAACTGCAATGTACCATTAAATTGAAATAGTTACACACAAGTGCCTGATGAGTCCGCGAAACGGCGAAACGAGATCTAGTTTTATGATAAGCCATTGTTATATAGCTAATATTGTACTTAGGAGATTTAATCTCAATTTTTATATTTCATACAAGTACAATGGCTTTTATACTATGTATACATGTAGTGTATACTTGAGAATGGCTGGATCGATTTGGCTAATTTTTGATAATGTTCCTAGCAGCCCGAATCAGGTTCTTACGGAAAGGAAAATTGGAAAATTTGTCCGGAAAATTCGGGAAAAAGTGGTTGGTAACAAATCGATTAAGCCGCATCACTTGAGATCGACTTGATCGATTTTGCTAATTTCTTTTTTAAAATGTTCCTATCAATCCAAATCAGGTTCTTGCGGAAAGAAAAATTGGAAAATTTGCCCGAAAAATTGGAAACTGCTGAAAAAACTGAAATCCGTTGGTAAGCACATCACTTGAGAACGGCTGGATCGATTTGGATAATTTATTTTTAAAATGTTCCTATTAGTCCGAATGAGGTTTTTGCGGAAAGAAAAATTGGAAAAGTTGCCCGGAAAATTGGAAAATACGGGAAAAACTGAAATCCGTTGGTAAGCATCACCTGAGAACGACTGGATCGATTTGGCTAATTTCTTTTTAAAAATGTTCCTAACAGTCCGAATAACCGTGAAATCCGTTTTTAGGGACAAACAAATTGGAATAGTTGGCCGTAAAATTGGAAAATTAAATGCGTAAATGCGATTTGGCTAATTTCTTTGTTAGAATGTTCATATCAATCCGAATCAGATTCTTCCGGAAAGAAAAATGGGAAAAGTTGCTCGGAAAATTCTGGAAAAACTTAAATCCGTTGTTAAGTGCATCACTTGAGAACGACTGGATTGATTTGGATTGAGATTCTTACGGAAAGAAAAATGGGAAAATTGAAAAGTTCGGGAAAAACTGAAATCCGTTGTTAAGCTGGATCCACTTGAGAACGGCTGGATCCATTTGGCTAATTTCTTTGTTAGAATGTTCGTATCAGTTCGAATCAGATTCTTCCGGAAAGAGAAAGTGGAAAAGTTGCCCGAAAAATTGGAAAATTCGGGAAAAACTGAAATTCGTTGATAAGCGCATCACTTGAGAACGGCTAGATCGATTTGGCTAATTTCTTTTTTAGAATGTTAGTATCAGTCCGAATCAGATTCATACGGAAAGAAAAATGGGAAAAGTTGCCCGAAAACTCGGAAACTTCGGGAAAGACTGAAATCCGTTGATAAGCGCATCACTTGAGAACGGCTGGATCGATTTGGCTAATTTCTTTTTAGAATGTTCGAATCTGTCCGATTCAGATTTTTCCTGAAAGGAAAATTGGAAAATTGATTGGAAAATAGGCGGGCCGGTAGTATTATATA